>ML799138.1:170952-192287 GCA_009831015.1 Picea engelmannii | reverse complement strand
TATTCCTACTACAAAAGACTAGGGAGATTGTCTTCCAAGGTTCAAAGAAGATGATGATGATTGTCTAGCATAACACTTAATATATTTTCATGAGTGCATGCATCAACTGAGAATTTTCCATGAAGGTGTATAGATGAAAATGTTCATGATATCGTTGGATTGAGATGCTAGATAATGGTGTAAATCTTTACCTACTACTTGTATAGCTTCTTTGAAATATTTTCATACACTGTTTCATTATCACTGTAAAATATTTTATCCAGTTGAAATTCTCTATGAGCATTGTTATAAAGAAGAATTAAAAGAATAGGTACCTCAAGACAATCACGGGGATAAAGGATCTACTGATGAAGACTATGATTAAGAGATGAAGGACCATACTTATTAAATTACATGAAGATGTATCTCTAGACAGTGATTATGAATATGCCCATGAAGATTTTCAAGAAGGTATAGTACTTCTTCATTCTGTAGAAAAACATAGTCAGGACTCTCTTGAACATAATATTACTTTTTCTCCTGATATTAATCATGATATTCAAGCTTCTAGAAATCAGCAGGAAGAAGAGCAGATTTTGCAGTCCATGGGAATTTACATCATCATACCAACTTACGAGATTTATAGGCCATTGTATGACAGCTATAAAGGCATAGAAAAAGGTTTTAGGGAGCATATTTCTACATTCACATAGGCATAAGTATACAACATTGGACTAGTTTATGATGTGTATGATTTTCCTAATGATGAGTCACAAATAAATACATTGTTTCACGTGATTCTTAAGGACTTAGAGATTTATGATCTTAAACAAAGATCACTTGGAGATGCGTTAGTGGAAAAAACTTATTTCATTAGAGAAATGAATATCCTGGAAAAGGACTTTAGATTTTCGAACCAGGATAATAATCTTATGGATGATCAGGTGTCCATTTTATATTAGTATGAATATCCTCTAGTAGCTCACTTAAAATCACCAGGTTGTGTGATTTTTTTATCATTATTTCACTGTAAGTATGGAATCAAGCTGCATGTGGATTTTCTATTATTCATACTTTACATGTTGATTATAAATGATGAAGGAATGGATCATTTAAGAAGTTATTTTCTTTGTTGGTTGCACTGGAAGTATACATATACTTGATCAAGATGACTGAGATGATTAGTGTAGGAGTAGATTGTATATAAATAAGCTTGGAGTTTGAGCATAATTTCAGTTTTCAGTTCAGTAGTTAGAGCGATCTCTTTTCAGTTTGCAAAGTATTTTGATTTCAGTGTAGAAGAAATTTATTTCAACTAACTTGAGAATAAGCAGGGTTTCAAATTAGAGAAAAGAATTTTCAGAGATGGTGTAACACCCTGTTCCCCCAGTTTGTAAAAATAACTATACTGGCCAAGAACTGTGGCAAACTCAGAAATGTGAATGTGTGATGTAAATGGACCTTGTGAAAAAGGTCGATGAATGTGAATAATATTATGAATATATATTGTAGGATTGCTGAGAGGAGATATGCTGAAAAAGAGACCACGATGGCTGAAGAAAGGTGGTGGAAGGCACCTGGAAAGGTGGCGTTAACTTCCACTGAAACCAATACCGTATTTGGACATCACTGGCCCAGAGAACCAAGAGCGGCTCGTTGGCCCGAAATAAATTACTCGTAGGTTGGTAGGTAGATGGCTCCTCAGGAATTAATGAGGGATGGGGGAAGTGAACCGCCAATCCGTAGGAGCCTCGGGCCTGACCACTGCGAGGGAAATCGCGCCACACGCAACCTCGCAAGAGGAAAATGTGTGAGGAAGAAGCGCGGAGGGGGCAGATGCGAGGGAAGAAGGAAGAACTCTGGAGATATGCAGAGAGAGTGATAGCAGAGAAGGGGGAGAGTAACCCTCGTTCTCGGTCACTGGCAAACCGAAACGCAGTCTCGCAACATCATGGTCTCAGCTTGGAGGTGTCTAGTGGTAAATCCATTGGGAGTCGTTGAGCCTACGGTTGGGTGGAAACGAGCACCCCTCTCAGCAGTTGCATAACCTCTGGTGTTATTTCTGATAAGTGTTATTTGAAGTTAATGCCATAATTGCATGTTCAGTTTTATGTGCTTGTAAATCATTCTGAATAGAAGTGTTTACCTAATGTTTGATTTGATAGGATGGATGCATGTGTATGCTTACATGCCATAGTTGTTTTCTGCACAAATTATTAAGTTTGGGACATGAGTTCGCTCCACCAAGAATCGTCTTATTTGCTTAATTTCTCGTAATATTCTAGGAAGGCCCCTTGAGAGTACTCTTTTCCGAGAATTACCCCATAAACCTTGTAACCGTACTGAACCTTACCAGAGACTCAATTAAGATCACGGATAATTACCTGAGAACCGTCTGAGGGTTCATGCAATCCGGGTCTGGAACCCTTATGCAAGAAAGAGTAGCTTTCTAAGGTCTCAGGGTCATGGGAGCCTAAAGCTCCGAGAATTAGAATTTCGTGATTCAAGCTCAGAAGGGATAGAGAGTTCAAATATAGAAAGAAAATACCCTATCGCTTGGTAAATGAGCAGTCGAAATCCTTTCGAGAATACCCCAAGCCTGTCAACACAAACAGATCTAGAGAAGGAGCGTAGGTGTTAACACCTCGCCCTCTCAGCCTTCGCCAATAGTGATGGGATCTTGGACCGTAGATCCCAGGGACCCATCAGAGATCTATAAGCCGTTGATCTTAACCTTTACTTAGGCGGGAGAGTGAACTCGACTACGTCCCGAAAGTCCCAAAGACATCGGGACTGTCCATGTTGGAGGACAGGTGGCAGAGATCTGACCATTTCGTGTATCGGGGATTCGTGAGTTTGGAGGTGGAAGACCAGGCTCCTGGATTCATAAAGTCCCAAGTCATGAGATCGCGATGTGATATGGGTCGTTGATCATAGAGGAAGGATAGTCGTGGGATCTGACATCTCGATACATCGCGTATCGGGGATTCATGAGTTTGGAGGTGGAAGACCAAACCCTTGGAGTCGCGAAGTCCCAAATAGCAAGAAGTAGGATCAACCATTGAGTCAGGACCTCCTCACCATATCGCATATCAGGGTCTCGGAGGTTGAGGGGAATCAGTTTCGATTGTAGAAGTCTCGAGCCTGCGAGTTGCGAGAGCTTGTGCAACACGTGGTACGTCCGCTTGGTGGGACCCATGTGGTTGACAGGTGGTGTAACGATAGGATGCCCAGATAGAGGGAGAAGTGGTGACAGGTGGTGGACACGTGTCATTTGAAACGGGATTCAACATTCTGTTGACTTCACATACTTCGGGTTCTCGTAAGAAAGGAGCACAAAGGCCCAACAACTCAAGTCGTGAAATCGCGAGGAGCGACGACAACCGTAGGATCCAGGATGCAAATGACTGTTGGATCAGAGCCTCACCGCGCGTATCACGCATTCGGAGGATCGAAGGTTGAGTGGACCTCGTCTCGACTGCAGGAGTTGCGAAGTGCTGAGAGCCGAGATACGGGTGTGGACACGTGGCAGAACCCCAAGGTGGGGCCCGCGTGGTCGACAGGTGGACACACATCGCCTAGAGAAGGGAGTCAATGCTCCGTTGATTTCTCGCCTCTCGGGGATTCGCAGGATAAGAGCATGAAGGGTCGATGCTTCAACCTGTGAGGTTGCGAATAGTGAAAAGCGTCAAGGAAGGAGTCAACCCGGTGCTGACTTGTCGCATCTTGGGAGATCGCAACAGGAGGACATGAGAGTTCAACCCATGAACTCACGAAGGTGCGAGTTGCGAGAGGTGTCGGTATTTAAGCCCTAGCCTACGGTTACGCGTGGAGAACGCTAATAAGGAGGGGCCATACCATATCGAAATATCGAGTATCGACGAACGGTGAAGAAAATTCGAGGGTCTTCGACTCACGACTTGCAAGTTTGTGAGTTGTGAAAAGCGCTTGCATTTAGGCGCGTATGTGGTCCTATCGAGATAGGGACTAAAGAAAGGGAGCTAGTAATTTTTCGTTAAGCGGTGGGTAGATCTGGACGACCAAAATCTGCACGCCTAGATCTACGACCAGGGTTTCATTCCGGAGCCCACTTTCCATTCTACCTTTAAGATTGGAATCACTTGTATCGCTGAGTCACGAAACACGAAAATGCGCCTGGTTTGTTTGGCCTGTGGTCCTAACCCACGATCACAGGGAGGTGAACAGGAAAGAACTAGCCTGCGCTAGGCCCCCATAGGACTTTGGGGATTCTGTCCCTTGAGGAAAAGATAAAATTTTATTATGTCGTAGTGGGTGTGTTACAAATTGGCATCAGAGAATGGTTACAACACTTGGCCTGCTTGGGCTCATGAACGAGTTGCGCAAAAGCTCCGTTCGGAACACTCTTAAAAAGAGTAACCCCCTGTCTAAACCTTCTTAATCAAAAGACAAAGTTAATAATGAAAAACCCTTATTGTGCGTGTGTACATGTGAAAATATGAATTATGTACTGGTTATAAATAAATATAAATATTAACTAACAACCAATGTTTTTTCTTTTGCACACAAGCAAAAGATCAACTACGGGAAAATATCAACTCATAGTATGGTGACTCACCATGAAGTGGGAGAAGGCTCCCACAATAGAGACAAAGAGTCTGACGAAAGGAGGGAAGTAGGGACCGCTCCAGATCTAGTCGAGACTGTGAGGAGCCTCATGGTTGAATTACAAAGTTGTAAGGATGACAATGAAAGGATGATGAAAGAACAAGAAAAGAAAAAAGAAATTAATGTAGTTTTACTGCAGAGTTTATCCGATCTACAAAGACAAATGCAACATGAACCTGAAACTTAGAAACATGGTCATATCAATGGCCACACTGAGAGGATCACCTCGAAAAAGGTCCACCTCAGAGGTAAAGGACCAGTGCCGAGTGATTCCTCTAAGAAGGAAGATGGCGATTCAGAAGGCTCTTCTAGCAGTAGAACCAATTCCTATTCTCGAAAGAAACAGAAGAAGAAAAAGCCTTCCAAAGGTCAAAAATTCAAAGAATTTAGAAAGGCCAAACCATCTTCCTTCGACGGTGAAATAAAGAAGGGAGAGGAAGCAGAGGCCTGGCTACTTAGACTAAAGAAGTGTTTCAGAGTCCATGACTTCTCGGAAAATATGAAGGCCCGAGTGGCCACCTTCAACTTGAACGGAAAGGCTTCCATTCGGTGGGAAGACCTTAAGAATGTGAAAGGGGTTCGCGAAGAGGACCTGTCTTGGGAACGGTTTGAGAAATACTTCCGGAGGAAGTATCTATCGGAAAAATATTTCGACGAAAAGACTAAAGAGTTTTATGAACTCAAACTGGGACAACTTACTATAGAAGAATATGTCAACAAATTCCTCGATTTGTTGAGGTATGTACCCTATATCAAGGCAGAAAAGGCAAAGGTGCAATGCTTCATCAGTGAACTACCTAAGGACTATCGGAATAGAATTGAATTTGATGAGCCAAAGACTCTAGAAGACACTATTCGAAAGGAAACCTATTGTCATGAACAGTTTGGGCATCGAGAAGAACCTTGCGAAGGATGGAAACAGAGGAATAGTTCAAGATTTCAGAAAAGGGGAATTAAACCCCCAGGATTTAAGAACTACAAGAAGAACCCAAGAATGAACTTTCCAGCCCAGAGTATGCACCAACAAAATTTTCCCTCCTTGAGTGGAAATAAAACTTTTGGACCCATATCAGTGAAGACTGATAACCCAAAGAGAGAACCTTTGAAATGCTGGGGTTGCGGAGAAGAACATCTCCTGAGAGACTGTCCACACTGACAATAGAATGGTCGAGGGATTTATAACATCCAAGAAGCTACTACCTTCAATGATGTGGCCAGGAGTGTGCCACGAATTTATGCAGCCTTGGATGATGACCAAGCTGACCACCAAGCTTCAATAGTGGAAATAGAAGGTATGATTTCCAACCATCTAGTGTCTGTTTTAATTGACCCTGGTTCAAATTTGAGTTATATAGCCCCTAAAGCTGCTGATAAGTGTAAACTATAGCCACAAAAACATACCAAGCCATGGTTGGTACAATTAGCCACTGACACCAGAAGAAGGGTAGCAGAGGTTATACCAGCCTGCCAATTGATGTTGGGTAGATTTTCCACCCAAACAACCCTTAACTTATTACCCCTGGGATCGTATGATCTGTTTATTGGTATGGACTGGATAACTGCCCATAAAGCCAGATTGGACTGTTACCATAAGACCTTAGAATGTGTAAGTAAGGAAGAGGAGAGGATAACCCTTCAAGGGATCCGAATACCTGTCTCGGTAAGACAAATATCAGCTCTGCAAATGAGAAAGTATTGCCGAAAGGGATGTCCCCTATATGCAATATAGGTGTTGAAAACAATCGAAGGTGACAAACAAAGCCTTGATGATCACCCTATCCTGAGAGAATACAAAGATGTGTTTCCGGAAGAGGTACTGGGTTTACCTCCGAGAAGGGACATAGACTTCTCGATAGAACTTGCACCAAGAGCGGTGTCGGTGTCTAGGACACCCTACCAGATGAGCACACCCGAGTTAGTTGAACTCAAGATGCAATTAAAAGAAATGATGGATAAAGGCTATATTCGACCCAGTGTGTCTCCATGGGGAGCACCAGTCATGTTCGTGAAAAAGAAGGACGACACCCATAGACTGTGTATAGATTATGGGCAACTCAATAAGGTAACCATAAAGAACAAGTACCCCTTGCCCAATATCGATGACATGTTCGAACAATTGGGGGGTGCGTCTATTTTCTAAAAGATTGATTTGAGGTCGGGATACCATCAAGTCCGAATCAAGGGTGAAGACATCCATAAAACTACTTTCTGAATGAGGTATGGTCATTATGAGTTTGTGGTGGTGCCATTTGGGTTGACCAATGCCCCTGCCACTTTTATGTGCTTGATGAACAATGTACTCAACAAGTTCCTAGAGAAATTTGTGCTTGTATTTATTGACGATATATTAATTTACTCCAAGAACAAAAAAGAGCATGAAGAGCATCTTAGACTTGTGATGCAAGTGCTAAGAGAACATCATCTCTATGCCAAATTTTGCAAATGAGAATTCTTCCAGAAGAAAATACATTACTTAGGCCATGTTCTCTCCGAAGAAGGAGTAGCGGTAGACCCTAACAAAATCAGGTCTATCATGGAATGGCCTACCCCAAAGGATGTTTCAGACATCAGATCCTTTATGGGACTAGTAGGATACTATAGGAGATTTATAAAAGGATTCTCCATGATTGGTTTTCCAATCAATGCCCTCCAGAAGAAGGGGACAAAATTCCCGTGGACACAAAAATGTGAAGAAAGATTTCAAACCCTAAAACATCTACTGACCCATGCACCTGTGCTGAAAATCGCCGACCCAGAAGATGACTTCCTCATGTACATAGATTCCTGTAAGGAAGGGTTCGGAGGAGTCCTTATGCAGAAAGGAAGTGTGATCTACTATGAATCCCGAAAATTGAATGAGCATGAAGTCAACTATGTGACCCATGATCTAGAACTGGCTGCCATAGTGCATGCCTTGAAAATGTGGAGGCATTACCTCCTGGGAAGAAAGTTTGTACTTATGACAGATCACTGCGGATTGCAATACATGTTTGATCAACCAAAGCTCAATTCTAGGCAAGCTAGGTGGATGGCCCTCCTTAGCGAATTTGATTTTGAAATCAAACACATTAAAGGAAAGGAAAATAGGGTGGTCGATGCCCTTAGTAGAAGTATGAAAACAATTCACCTGGCAGCGGTGAGCACCTGCGAGACATATGTCAAGGAAAGAATAAAAAATGCACAAGAAACAGATCCCTTCGTCCAGACCGTGACCATGTAACTACAAAAAGAAACCGCTGGAGTAAAATATGAAGGCTACCAGATGACCGAAGGAGGACTGCTCACTTATAGAAGCAGATTTTATATTCCAAACTGTGATGAATTGAAGAGGTTCATACTGGATGAACTACATAAAAGACCCTCTTCTAGTCATCCAGGATACCAGAAGATGATCACGGCCACTAGGAGACAATTCTATTGGCCTGGAATGAAGAAAGACATAGTCGAGTACTTGGCCAAATGCATAGAGTGCCAACAGGTTAAAGCAGAACACCGACACCCAACAGGATTGTTACAACCTCTACCAATCCCATAATGGAAATGGGAAATCATCTCCATGGATTTCATCACTTGATTACCAACATCAACCAAACAGAACGATGCCATCATGGTAGTGGTGGATAAATTGAGCAAGTCTGCCCATTTTATCCCTGTCAAGTCCACTTGCAAAGAAATCGATATCGCCGAGGTATTCATGAAGGAGATATTCAAACTGCATGGTATGCCGAAGGAGATCATGTCCGATAGAGACACGAAATTTACTTCTAACTTTTAGAAATCACTAATGGCTGGCTTAGAAACCAAATTGTTGTTTAGCACCGCCTATCACCCTCAAACCGACAGACAGACAAAAAGAGTGAACCAAATACTTGAATACATGCTAAGAATGCATGTAATTCATCAACCCAAGAAGTGGGAAGACTACCTGCCATTGGTAGAATTCGCCTACAACAACGGCTACCAAGCATCCTTAAAGATGAGCCCCTTCAAAGCCCTCTATGGTAGACCGTGTAACACTCCAGTCATATGGACTAATCCCGTAAATAGGATTTCTTTTGGACCCGACATGTTGAAATAAATGGAATAGCAGGTGACTCAGATAAAACAAAACCTGAAGGTCGCCCAGAACCAATAGAAAAGTTATGCCGACCAAAAGAGAACTCCAAGAGAGTTCAAAATGGGAGACCATGTATATCTCATAGTTAGACCCCGGAAGAGTTCTCTGAAAATGGGAGCTTGTGCCAAGTTGGCACCTCAGTATTGTGGACCCTTTGAGGTTCTAGATAGAGTGGGACCTGTAGCCTATAGGCTAGCACTTCCTCCCACAGTAAAAGCACATAATGTTTTCCATATTTCATTATTGAAGAAATATGTACATGATGCTAATCATATAATTGAATGGTCTGTGATATAGGTAGAACTGAAGGGAGAATTTCTACCAGAACCTCAGTGCATACTGAACAGAAAAGAAACCCCGCTCCAGAACCGAACCATTGCACAAGTCAAGGTGCAGTGGAGACATTTTGGCCTAGATGAGGCTACATGGGAAATGGAGGATGCCATGAGATAGGCATATCTGATTTTGTTTACTTCTGTACATGCATGTCACGTTGATAGATACGAACATCAAGGACGATGTTCCTTTAAGGGGGAGGGAATTGTAACACCCTGTTTCCCCCAGTTTGTAAAAATAACTATACTGGCCAAGAACTGTGGCAAACTCAAAAATGAGAATGTGTGATGTAAATTGACCTTGTGAAAAAGGTCGATGAATGTGAATAATATTATGAATATATATTGCAGGACTGCTGAGAGGGGATATGCTGAAAAAGAGAGCATGATGGCTGAAGAAAGGTGGTGGAAGGCACCTGGAAAGGTGGCGTTAAATTCCACCGAAACCAATACTGTATTTGGACTTCACTGGCCCGGAGAACCAAGAGCGGCTCGCTGGCCCGAAATAAATTACTTACAGGTTGGTAGGTAGATGGCTCCTTAGGAATTAATGAGGGATGGGGGAAGTGAACCGCCAATCCGTAGGAGCCTCGGGCTTGACCACTGTGAGAGAAATCACGCCACACGCAACCTCGCAAGAGGAAAATGCGTGAGGAAGAAGCACGGAGGGGGAAGATGCGAGAAAAGAAGGAAGAACTTTGGAGATATGTAGAGTGAGTGATAACAGAGAAGGGGGAGAGTAACCCTCATTCTCGGTCACTGGAAAACCGAGATGCAGTCTCGCAGCATCGTGGTCTCATCTCGGGGGTGGCTAGTGGTAAATCCGTTGGGAGTCTCTGAGCCTACGGTTGGGTGGAAACGAGCACCCCTCTCAGTAGTTGCATCACCTCTGGTGTTATTTCTGATAAGTGTTATTTGAAGTTAATGCCATAATCACATGTTCATTTTTATGTGCTTGTAAATCGTTCTGAATAGAAGTGTTTACCTAACGTTTGATTTGATAGGATGGATTCCTGTGTATGATTACACGCAATAGTTGTTTTCTGCAAAAATTTATAAGTCTAGGACATGAGTTCGCTCCACCGAGAATTGTCTTATTTGCTTAATTTCTCGTAATATTTTGGGAAGGCCCCTTGAGAGTACTCTTTTCCGAGAATTACCCCATAAACCTTGTAATCATACTGAACCTTACCAGAGGCTAGATTAAGATCAATGATAATTGCCTGAGAACTGTCTGAGGGTTCATGCAATTCAGGTCTGGAACCCTTATGAAAGAAAGAGTAGCTTTCTAAGGTCTTAGGGTCATGGGAGCCTAAAGCTCCGAGAATTTGAAATTCGTGATTCAAGCTCATAATGGATAGCAAGTTCAAATATAGAAAGAAAATACCTTATCGCTTGGTAAATGAGAGGTCGAAATCCTTTTGAGAATACCCCAAGCCTCTCAACACCGACAGATCTAGAGAAGGAGCGTAGGCGTTAACACCTCGCCCTCTTAGTCTTCGCAAATAGCGATGGGATCCTGGACTATAGATCCCAGGGACCCATCGGAGCTCTATAAGCCATCGATCTTAACCTTTACTTAGGCGGGAGAGTGAACTCGACTACATCCCGAAAGTCCCGAAGACATCGGGACCGTCCATGAGGACAGGTGGCAGAGATCAGACCATTTCGCGTATCGGGGATTCGTGAGTTTGGAGGTGGATGACCAGGCTCCTGGAGTCACGAAGTCCCGAGTCGTGAGATCGCGATGTGATCTGGGTCGTTGATCAGAGAGGAAGGACAACCATGGGATCTGACATCTCGATACATCGCGTATCAGGGATTTGTGAGTTTGGAGGTGGAAGACCAAACCCTTGGAGTCGCAAAGTCCCGAATAGAGAGAAGTAGGAGCAACCATTGAGTTAGGACCTCCTCACCATATCACATATCAGGGTCTCGGAGGTTGAGCGGAATCAGTTTCGACTGTAGAAGTCCCGAGCTTGCGATTTGCAAGAGCTTGTGCAACACGTGGTACGTCCGCTTGGTGGGACCCACATGGTTGATAGGCGGTGTAATGATAGGATGCCCAGAGAGAGGCAGAAGTGGTGACAGGTGGTGGACACGTGTCGTTTGAAATGGGAGTCAACATTCTATTGACTTCTTGTACTTCGGGTTCTTGTAAGAGAGGAGCACAAAGGCCCAACAACTCAAGTCGCGAAATTGCGAGGAGCGGCGACAACCATAGGATCCAGGACGCAGATGACTGTTGGATCAGAGCCTCACCGCGCATATCTCTCATTTGGAGGATCGGAGGTTGAGTGGACCTCATCTCGACTAAAGGAGTCGCGAAGTGCCAAGAGACGAGATACGGGTGTGGACATGTGGCAGAACCCCAAGGTGGGGCCCGCGTGGTCGACAGGTGGACATGCGTCGCCTAGAGAAGGGAGTCAACGCTCCATTTATTTCTCGCCTCTCGGGGATTCGTGGGATTAGAGCGTGAAGGCTTGACGCTTCAACCCGCGAGGTTGCGAATAGAGAAAAGTGCCAAGGAAGGAGTCAACCCGGCGCTGACTTGTCGCGTCTCGGGAGATCGCAACAGGAGGGCACGAGAGTTCAACCCACAAACTCATGAAGGTGTGAGTTGCGAGAGGAGTCGGTATTTAATCCCTAGCCTATGGTTACGTGTGGAGAACGCTAATAAGGAGGGGCCATACCATATCGAAATCTCGAGTATCGGCGATTGGTGAAGAAAATTCCAGGATCTTCGACTCACGACTCGTGAGTTGTGAAAGGCGCTTACATTTAGGCTTGTATGTGGTCCTATCGAGATAGGGACTAAAGAAAGGGAGCTAGTTCTTTGTCGTTAAGCTATGGGTAGATCTGGATGGCCAAAATATGCACGCCCAGATCTACGGCCAGGGTTTCATTCCGGAGCCCCCTCGCCATTCTACCTTTAAGATTGGACTCACTTGTATCGCTGAGTCGTGAAACACGAAAAGTTGCCTGGTTTGTTTGGCCTGTGGTCCAAACCCATGATCACAGGGAGGTGAACAGGAAAGAAATAGCCTGCGCTAGGCCCCCATAGGACTTCAGGGATTCTGTCCCTTGAGGAAAAGCGAAAATTTTATTATGTCGTAGTGAGTGTGTTACAGATGGCCTGGATCATGCATAGATATTAAAGAGTGAAAATGGTACAAACATTCATAGAGAACATAGATGAGTCCATTTAGAGGGTTCGAAGAATTGTAGTAATGGTCAGACACAAGTTTTCAAGAAAGGGTTGAAAGAAAATGGTCTGCATATTCTTTGGTGTCTCGCAGGGAGAAACCATCCCCATATGGAGTCTATGTTGTAACATTAATTGACATCGCCAAATTTTTTGAAATTTTGGAAAGAAATGCCTATTTTCCATCATCTCAAACTTTTAGTAAGTCTTTGCAATTTATCCCTATGTTTTGCTTTATAAAGTTTTGATGAGTCAGGTTTTCCTAACCTAACATCCATTTGATCATAATTATAATATCTAGTTTGTCCAAATCCAATGCTTTATACAAGCCTATCCTTGTCTCATGAAACCGATTTCTTCTATTCCTCCAAGAAGATTATTTCGTGAATCAAACTCAAAATCATTATTTCAAAATCAATCCTTAGAATCATGTTTTATTTATGTTTGAACTATATTTAAAAGTTTGAACATGAATGAAATAATATAAAGGTTTTTTTTTAATCTCTTTAAAAAAAGATTCAACTAAAAAATTCTTTTTCTAATTCATATGTTAGGACAGACCCAAGTCAATGCTCCAGATCCAACAAATCTTATGGAGGAAGATCGATGGTTACAATGTATTACAGCCCCCCCCAATGAGCTCGAAATTTAACGAAACTAGGAGGGTGGTGAAATTTAATCATAGTTTGGGTGAACATTACATGGAATCTCATGGGAGATTTTGCCTCCCTGCCTTCAATGGTTTCGAAAACTACCATTGGACCCCCACGACAAGGTTCCAATAGCAAGGTTATGTCTTTGGTTTAAGCATACGGTCCTATGGATAATATTTTGTTTTAACACCAGAAATGTGGCATCCAAAATGTTTATCGAGATGGTTGGGTTTTCATTTCTATTCTTAATGCACCACCATAGAATATGGGCCCCTTCCTCAATCCCTTCAATCCCTTCAACACCTCTCTCATCTCCCCTTTAGTCCCCACCAGTGTTTATCTTCGTTGTGGACACTTTCATTCTGGAGAAGGAATTTGGGTACTTGAAGACGTCTCTAACAAAGGCCATAGCTCTCCTCTCTAAGGGAATGTCCTTGGTGGGTTTTATCACCTTCAGTACGTAGGTACATGTCCATGAGTGGGACTTCACCCACATACCAAAGTCTTATATCTAGAAAAGTTCCAAAAAGGTAACCAATAAGGACCAAATTCTAGATCACCTCAACTTCCTTATACACAATAAAAGCATGATGAACCCAACTCTCTACACAAGAGTTATAGACGGGGAGAAAAATGGACTCTCTACCAAAAGCATTGGCCACTTCTTATTACATGCTTCCCATTCTTAATTCACCTTCAATTTGATTTTGGAAGAGTTGCAAAAGGACCTGTGGCCGGTGTAGGAAGATCAAAGAGTAGTCTGTTGTATTGGCACTGCTTTGAGCGTGGAAACTAGATTATTAGGTGCTTGTGTGCCAGGAAGTGTTGATCGAATCATGGCTTTCATTAGTGGCCCTTGCACTGAAGGATCCAGTACTATTGTGTCTAAATATCAGTCAGAACCAATACACTCTAACATGGAACCCCCCCCAAAGAATGAGAGATCAAATTTCTTCTATTAGGTAGATATTTGAAGCTGTTGAAATTCTTCAAGCATTTCAAGATCAATTTCTAGGTTCCTCATCAATGGAATTGATGCAAGTTATATCTGATCCTCCACAAGGGAGTGACAATATTCCCAGTGACAAGAGAAGGGAGAACTCCTTCCAGGGACTTGTTTATGATTGTCAAACAGTTATGTGAAAGAAAACCAAAGGATGCAAGTATCTTATTCCAATTTTATCATCATTGTCAAAAGAAGAGGTATTGCCAATTTTTGCTCAACTTGCTGATCTTACACTTGCTAAAGTTCCAAATTGTGCTTGCTCAAATACTTCAGGGTTCAATTCATAAAGGTCTTGCTTTGACACTTGCTAAAGTTTTGGTTTCGATCCATGCAATTGATCCACAAAATGATGGAATACCTTTGAAGAAGGTAATGGATGCATGTTTTGTGTAGCGTACTATGTTTTCCCAGCAAGTTGTCGCAAAAGTGTTGAATCAATAGGTTGAACAGGCCCCCTTGTCGTTGTTGTTCATGTGTATTGTTATTCAAGCAATTGGAAATTTTCCTACTATGGTAGACTTTGTAATGTAGATAATGCCCCATTTAGTGAGCAAACATATTTGGAACTTGTCACATTTATGCATCTCCAAAACAAATATTCAGAATTTGTATGTCATATTTCTCAAAGAGACAAGAAAAGGGTTATCTAGAAAGAAAATAGATATTACAATCCAGTGGTGAACATTATATGATATTTTGATACAAACATGTTTCACAAGGTATCAGTTCTAAGGGTTTAAGGTCAAAATATCACCACTTGAAGACAACGACAGATCTCATTTATTCTTGTTGGTGGTTCTTCTCATCAGCCTTTACAACGGAAATATGGACAGAGTTCAGAAAAATGGATAGAGTTCAGATCTTTATGGAGAATTTATGGCATAACTCGTCATTGGAAGTTATTTCTTCCAATAAATGCAGTAAACCTTGGCTTTCCTAATTGTGTTTGGGTAAGAGATTGGTTGAACCTATGTGTTGGAATGCAAAATTGTCAATACTAGGATTTTCAATAGGTTGTTGTCATGGCACGTTGTATAAAAGTATTGTATGAAAATTGAGGGGGAGGGTTTTTTTTCAGTGCTTTTCACACAATACTTTAATATGTTTAAGGTACTGGTGGAAAATAACAGTGATACATACCATTTTTCAAGAGATGATGTTCCGAGAAGTGCCATATATGCATTTTGTCCAAGCGATCTAGTTACACCTGCAAAGGCGATTGCTAAAATCAATTGTATACCTGCTCAAACCTGGTGGTTCGGCTCAAGATCACCGTGAAAAAATGGTCGACCTTTGGAACAATATTATCATGCACTATAAGATCGGTACTAGATTTCAATATATTGCATTGGAGTGGGATGAATTCAAGCTTTGTTATCTCGCATAGAGTAGTTTGTTTGGCGCATCCAAATGATAGAGAACTAGCTGAAATGAATGGAACCTTGTAAACATATAGATTAGCAGATAATTCACTCCAAAATAGGATTTATATTCATGAATAGAAACACATCTTCGTCTTCTTGTCCAGTTACGAGCATCTTCAGAGATTATAATAGTTTTACCCAATCAACCTAAACCAACATATGCCCAGGTGTTAAAGACATCCCACACCCATACTAACTGTAAAAAAAATGATAGGTAGCAAAGCATATAGAAGAAAAAGGATTATTGATTATATAACCAACAAAATTCCTCATTTTGGGGGAATTAGATAGCGCATGGATTTGAGCTGTCAAATCTTTGACCCGATTTAAATTTTGTTTTTAGAAACAGTTGCATATTTAATGGCAAGGCTTCATCACTTGAGATATATAAAATCACCAGTAGAAGACTGTGAAGCAGGAGTCATAATAGAAGTCTGGCAGCAAGAATATGTTCTTCAATTGTAAGTCCTATGGGAAATTATTTTTGTGATTTCTGAATTAGAGAACTCCCATGGATTCATGTTGTTTCATTGTTGAGCCCTGTCTTCTTAACTTTTATGTATTTTATTTATTACATTTTCAATCATGTTCTATTTCTAATTCAATTTGATTTACAGCAAATGAATTTATTTCTTTAATGAAAAAAAATTCCGATGGTAATGATGTCATTGCTAATGGCCTTTTTCTGCATTGGGTTATAGATTCAAACATTTTTCACAGATTGCATTGCTGAATATTTTTCTGAAATCCTTTTTAGAGATGCCTAGATTTTCTTTGGATTCATGTTTAAATATGTCCATATTTAAATGTTCATTTTCTTTGTTTCAGATTTAATAATTTTGCATTTCTCTCTATTAGGTCTGAGACTTGAGTATCTTCCTATTTTCTTCCACTTATCATACTCATATTTTGCGCTTAAGCCAATGAGACTGCATGCCCAATGGACTAACTCTTTGATCTCAAAGATTACCTATTCTAAATCCATTTGTTTTATGTTTTTTTAATAATCACGTCTACCCAATCCCTTACTTTTAAATCTCGCATCCTACACTTAATTGTTAAAATCGTTGCTTAGTGACAGTGGACAACCTGTGTTCTTTAATCATATGAGAGAGACCTTTCTAGTCCAAGAGTCAACTTGCGGCCTAAAGTTGGTTTAAAGATGTCTTGGCATGGTTTGTAGACAACCAAGAACCATCTCAAGTTACAAAACTCACCTTACTTGATCTGCAACAACCATTTGAGATTGAGACTAATGCTTTTAATTATGTTGTTGGTGTTTTTATCACTCAACACGATCATATAATGGCCTATCATAGTGAGACAGTCTGAGGTGTCATCCGTAAGTACCCGACTTAAGACAAATAAATGTATTCCATCATACAATCCTACCACCAATGGAAACATTACATTCTAGGGAAGGAGACAGTCATCCATATGGATCACCAAGGCTAGATGACCCCACAGACAGTCATCCATACGTTGCAATGCCCAACTTATTGCAAAGGTTTGTATTGGGTTATTTGAAATGTGTACACCTCGACTATAACTTTTCGACGATGTATCAAGCGCCCCAAATGGAGATCGTATGCAAAATTTACGCCCTAGGGAAGTTAACGTATCAACTACCCCCATCGAGGCCCAAAACAATTTTGGAGTTTCATCTCCTGGTGTTAGGGTTTTGGATGTTTAGGGTTTTCTCTTTTATTCTTTATGTTAAAGAGGATTTGGGAGCCTCACTGTAATCATCTTTTTGCGAATGCGAGTAGCCAACACATATCTTCTTATAGATGAGCTACCACCATTCTAACAAGTTCATTCAACTCTGTGTTTTCTTTTACAGTCTCTTCATATTTCAATCTTTAATAGTAATTGAGTATTATTGTATCTCTGTGTTCTGTCTTATTTCTGTGTTTCATTTTATTTCATCATAAATCTGGATTAACATAGTTTCTAGAACAGTCACACAGTCAGCGCGATTTTCATCTTTTATAGTTACACCATACTTTGATGTACTTTGTCTCTTTTCTCTTTGGGCCATTTTCCCAGTAAGGGAGCCCTTGTAAGATTTGAAATTATTCAAATATTCAACTCTTTATGTATTGTGGATGATTTTTTGGTTTCCAATATTTTTGTCGCTATATTTATTTCAATTGAATATTCCAGCAGTGTATGCTTGTTTTGTTAGCTGCTAATATGATTTGCAATAAGGAAATCACTAGATAATAAAGTACCTAGGTACCAGAGTAAGGGATTTCAATGGGATCATGTGACATTCAAAACCCCTAATCCATTGACCTATATTCGTCAACAACCATAATTCCTTAATCAAAATTATAAAACTATCAACAAAAATCATGTGTTGAAAAACCACCAAAAACAGAGGCAAAAAAATGCTAATTTGTTTTTTTGAGGGTGTTGCCCCTGAACCCCTGCATGCCCGATGCAATGTAAACACTATGTTTGTTCATGCAAAGAATATAACACATACCTAATAAAAACAACAAAGGATATTGATTTTATTGTTGCGACACTCCAATGCAACGATCCTAAGTGTAATAAGGTGGTTCACAATTGAATGATAACCTCTAAAACCCGCTTGACATTTAGCTATGTTTCCATGGTTTTTTATCCATATGCTTATCTTATTTTCAAAAATACTTCCATATAGTTTGGATAAAATGGGGATAATTATAATTTTCCTATAATTAGAGGGATTTCTTTTATCCCCACTTTTAAGAATAGGTACAATGAGGCTTTGAGTCCAAGGTTTAGGGAATCCCTGCTTGACTGCTAAATTGAAGAGATTGTGTATGTGAGGGATCATAATAGGTCCTCCAATTTTTAATATTTCATCTTGGTATCCCTCGATGTCCTTATCTTTCCCATTTGCAGGTCGCTTAACCCCAAACTTTATGTCTTCTATAAAAAAACATCATCTTCTGTAGAAACTTTTGGAATTTTGTCCAACACATTACGCGATTCGTAAATATTTTTAAGGTAGGAATTCAAGTCTATAATGAGAATCATAACATTTTCTGTATTTTAGAAGTCATAATTTTCCTCCAAAATTTCTTTGGATCTAGTTTAGAAAGGTGCAAAAGATTCTCTTTATTATTATTTATGTAGTTCATTTTTCCCCTTTTAATTAGGGATTTATATCTATTAATCTTATCATATTTCAATGACTCATTACATGCATCCCTAATGGTTTTTCTCGCAATTTTACACTTGGTATCAGACCAAGGGTTGGAAATTCTATTCTTCTTTTTACACAACACTTTGATAGAGAATAATTTTATGGAGGTAGAGAGGGTTTGTCCTCGATCGAAATCCAAAGAGCCCTACTTTTCAGGGGACAGACATTTCCTTGCTCTAATAGAAGATAATACCTCTAAGATTCCAAGGATCTACATGAGTCCACATCCTCTTGAATTCCCTACCCAAGATGAGACATATTGTAAATGAATTCCAAAGAATTCCAAATCACTTTCAATTTGACAAAGATTATGATCACTGGTCTTTCTTCTTTGCCTAGCCCATTCTAACATTGCAATTTTATGTTTGTGAAGGGAGGATACGAATTGAGAGTTTGTTGATTCATTTGAATATACCTGAAAATGATCCCACTGATCATTGAAAAAATTGTGAAATTCCTTCACTTTTCCCCAAGAATAATTGTATTTAAAAGGAGATCCTAGATTTTTAAGCGACTTGGCCAACTCTAGATAGATGGGAAAGTGGCATAGCACTTCACTTTACCAACCCAAGATCAAATATCACTTACATATCACATGCGGGTCATGATGAATAAAAAAACAATATAGACACTTCAAAACCCCTTAGAATCACTTTTTTTGTTACTCCAAGTAGGCTTCAAAACTATTGGTTCAATGTCTACAAGACTTGCCATTTCAAATTTATGAAAAAAAAAGTTATCCAACACATCCTCTCTGGTTGTCTGACCCAATTTTACTCTCGGCTCATAGTAAGATTCAAATCTCCTCCAATTATAGTAGAATCTGAATGAAAACAAGAAGAACCTAGGGTATGATTCCAAAATTCCTCTCGTCCCGCATAGGGACCTTAAATATTCAGAAGAGCTAGAGAGAAATCCAAATATTTGCAGTGCAGTTCTATAAACAAACCATAATGAGTGGAAAAAATATTGCAAAACACACAATTATAAGAGTAAATAGTTAATAAACCTCTGGAAGATCCTGGTGCATCAATGCCCATAAAAGATCAACCCAGGAGAATCTTGACCATCTCATCAATGACAAGGGATTTGGCCCCCATCATTTCCTATACAAAAATCATGGCTGGCTTATCTATATACAACAACCACTTTAGGGAAAGTTTTTTGGGCCTTCCCCCAAGACCTCAAATATTTTCTAAAAAACTTTTCATGAGGAAGGGATGGGGTGGTGCATCCTACTCTAAGGACCCTTGAGATGATCCATTTCTAACCCTTTGATACCTTCTAGGAAGCTCATTCCTAAGAAATATTAAGGGCATATTTATAACCAATTCTGTATTGAACTATATATTTAAAAGCATTAGATCCCAAACCCTTATAAGAAGAGGAAGAAGGGGCTTGGTCCTAAGGATGAATATTATCAGGGTCCTACCTTGAAGAGGAGGATGAGGAGGTTGACCCACTTAGATTCAACTTACCTTGTAGTTCCAAAGATTTTGACTCGAAGTCCTTTGAAAAATACACCCTTGAATTAGAGGCACTCATATACATAACATAAACGAGTAAAGGAACCCCCAATGATAGCTCCAGAGGAATGCATATTCTCAAATACCAAATTTTGTTTAACGAACATATAAATCTAAAAAATTGGAGGGATAAGCGAGGAGTGTGAATAACTCAAGACTAAATTTTTATACGATCTCTCCACTGAAATAGCTTGGAGATTTGACCACTACAATGGAGAAAGGTGGCAAGATCAGAACCAAAAAGGTCCTTTGGAAGAACTTTTTCCAGTACCATTTGAATCAATATGAATGGAATGATCCCCACATTTTCATCTTGAACAATATCTATAAAATCCTTTGGTGAAATCATACTAGGTATTTCATTGACTTTATAAAAAATAGGAAAAGGAGACCCCATCTCACCTTGAGGAATATGAAGACTATGACTAGCCGAACCATCTGCCACCGACAAATCCCGATCCTTCTTTGGATCATTGTCATCAAAAATTAAATCAAAATCCTTAACGAAATGACCAACTCGATGACATCTTGCACGATGAAAAGGAATATTAACACAATCAAGTGTTTGTGTGTACTTCCTTTCACCATGAACCATATCCATAGATTCAAATAAACCATTACGAGGGTCCATATCCATAAGAATATAAGCAACCAATCGATACCCACTAGTCTTGTACCTCTCATCCACAGAAATGAAGGAACCCAAAACCTCCCTGATGGCCCTGAGTCCTTTATAATTCCAAAAATATAGAGGTAAATTAGGCAACTTGACCCTGTCGGCCAACTTGACTAATGATCCAAGTGGATATTGGTGGCTACCCACCTATTCCAACTAGCTCCTCTTGACAATATTTAGTTCAACACGTTCTTCTGTAATTCTTTGTAGTTGTGGGTTCTACACTCTAGGGTTGTCTGAATCCCTACACAACTTCAGTACATCTTTATGTACTTCCAGGGTCGTGTTGGGGCCCTGAACGATGATTTTTAGCTTTCCACAATAAAACTATATACATAGCTATAGTTTGATGGCACAATGCGTAGTTATCAAAAATACCTTTACAACGAGCTATCACCCTAAAACGAAGGTCGTATGCAAAAGTCATGACCCCGAGAAGTTGAGGTACCAACTTACCCATCAGGGCCCACATAACTTTTGGTGTTTCATCTCCTAGGGTTAGCTTTTTGGATGCCTAGAGTTTTGGAATTCATGAGTAATGTTAAAAAGGCCTTTGGAGCCTCATTGT
>ML799138.1:93326-137925 GCA_009831015.1 Picea engelmannii | reverse complement strand
GACAGACAAGGAAAAGAGTTATAGGGAGCTATGATTCCACGAGAGAGGGGGATTAAGGGGCTAAGTCATTTTTATCATATTTTATTTACCCATAATTTCTTATTTGAGAGAAGGGGTTACATGAGCTTCTTGGGAAAAGGCCATGTGGTTTTTGATTCCCAAATATATATATAAACACATCTTGTGGGTTGTTTGGGGGTTCTTCTTTTTCTTCTTCTTCACTCACTCATTCATTCGTGTTGTTGGAATGGGACCATGGGGGTGAATTATTGAGAAGGAAGTCATTTTTTGTTGGTTGTATTAGTGATTGGTGTGTTTCAACCCTGAATTAATGCATGCATGCCTAAGATGCATTGGCATGTACTAAATTTTATTCACAGTTGTGAGTCTTGAGAGTCCCATGATGGATATTCTTGACGAGATGCACTAGAGCCCTGGAAGGAGGTGGAAAACATGAGGGAATGCATAGCAGAGAAGGGGGTCCATTCTCTTGGGTTGTGCAGGATGGAGAGAAGAGAGTTGGTGTACTTTGGATTGTTGTGTGTTGAGGAACTTGTGAGAGCTTGAGTGTTGTTTTGGGAAGCTGAGTGACACATTGGAACCATCCTTGTGGACATTGTAGCCCTGGCTCGGGGGTGACATTGTTATTGATAATTGGAAGGACAATGTCTACGGCTGGGTGGAACGTCCTTGGTCTGCAACTAGTTGGTGAACCATTTTTATTAAGATAAGTGCTCTCTATCATATGTTTCTTTGATGTATATTTATTTCTGTTGTGTATTAATTAATATCTCTAAGGTGTGTATATTTAATGTTCCTGGTTGTTGGTTAGTGCTATGCATGGCATGTTTAAATATTCTTTATACTACAACATGAATCTTTATTATTGCATGTGTTGTTATCATGTTTCTTTCATTCTTCTTTAATAATTAAATAGTATTAGAATTTCAAAATCAGTTTCGAATAGGGTTTTTGAGGTAGTGTGCCCGGTCGGGGGGTGGCTTGGTACGTTACACATGAGACACTTTTAATTTTTAAGATTGATCAAGAGATATTGATTTGAGATAGAGAGAGTTGGATCACGAAGGATTGTGATTCAAGGATATCTTGGATAGGTGGAGTACTTCCATCGATAAATCTAGGCCAGGGGAAGAGGGACACCAATCATACAATATAAGGATCAACCACCATGTGATAGTGTAGGTGATCCAGGTGGACATTGGTGGTTTCCCACCTAATCCACTAGCTCAACATACAATTTCCATTTTGGCAGTTTTTCTACATCTTTTCGGGTCCCAAAATTGTGGGGTTGTTTTGAGGCCCTAAGTGACGTTTTTTTGATGTGGCAGTTCCCAATAGATGCCAAATGCCTATATTGGGCCATTCAGAATGTGTTCTCCTCAGTTAGACCTTTCCTATGAGGTATCAATCACCTCAAATGGACATCATATTTAAAATTTATGCCCTAGGGAAGTTTACATATCAGCTACCCCCATCGGGGCCCACAAACCTTTTGGTGTTTCATCTCCCGGGGTTAGGGTTTTGGATGTTTATGGTTTTATCATTTATGATTTATGTTAAGAATATCTTGGAAGCCTCATTGTAACCATATTCTTGTGAATGAGAGTAACCATCACATCTCTTCTCATATATAAGCTACCACCATTCTAGCAAGTTCATTTGACTATGTATTTTCTTTTATAGTCTATAAATGTTTCATTCTTTAATAGAAATTGAGTATTATTGTATCTCTGTGTTTCTGTCTTATTTTTGTGTTTCATTTAATTCTCTCATAAATATATATCAGTGGTATCAAATCAGTCTGTTCTTTATTTGTTTCTATGTGCATGTCCCCAATGAGGTCATGGTTTTAGGCATTGGGACTCGAAGTGGTCAAACCTTTGGAAGACTGTCCTCGCCGATCCCGATGACCACCCATGGAGGAGGAACAAAGAGATGAGGTAGAAGGAGATCCTATTAAACTACTTCTTGCAGAATTCCTTGTGAAACAAAGGAACAATATGATGGATTAGTTTCCCAAATCCTTCAGTAGTTGTCGACAACAATAGAGTTATATTCATCAAGAGGCAAAGGAACAATATGATGGATTAGTTTCCCAAATCCTTCAGTAGTTGTCGACAACAATAGAGTTATATTCATCAAGAGGCCACTTCGTACGTGCCACCCCCTTCAAGGTACAAGTTAATTTTGATATTCCCATATTTGAAGGACAGATAGATGCATATGCTTTGGAAAAGTGGTTAAATATACTAGAAAGTTATTTCTCTATCCACATTTTTTCCAATAGGGAAAATATCACCTTTGCACTCCTTAAGGAGGTCCCCAATGTCAAAAACTAGTGGGAGACTTACTGTGAGAAAAACTCCACAGAGGAGTCTGGAATATTTGGGGTCGAGCCCACTTGGAAATATTTTATGGATGTCATCAAGGAACAATATTACCCTATTGGAAACTACGATGACTAGTACACGAGAAGGACCACAGTCCATCAAGAGAGGAACCAAATAGTTTCAAATTTCACAAATACCTTCCATACCTTGCTCACCAAGATCAGTATCAGAGACTCCGAGTGGAATATGGTTCTAAAATACCATGGGGCCCTACAAAGGTATATCCAAACAGAAATGGATTTTTTTTGCATGTTGTCGTTGAGGGTTGCTTATCGATATGATGCCAAAATCAAGCAAAAATTTAAGCAGATCAGTAAGTGGGAGTTTGGATCTATGAATGCATAACAATAGAAATCGGGCAAAGGAAGGCCTAGAAAATAAAAATAAAAAGGACAAATAAAGGATGGACAATTGCAGGACAACCAGTCTAATTCGCAAACAAAGAAAGTTAATGGGAAGACGAAGAAAGGAAATGAGAAAATGTGTGAATTTCATAAAATCCGTTGGCACAACACTAATGAATGTCGCTCGAAGAAGTAATTGGTGGCCAATCTGAAAGCCTCAGAGTGGGATGCAATATCCGACTCTGATTCATATCCAGACAAAGATAATTGGATCGTTAGTGGAGAACATAGTGCCACTATCACTACCACCAATATCTAGCCAAACGAACCAAAAGAGTTGAAGGAAGGTGAGCACCTTTCTCACTCATGGATGTGGGTGAAGAGTGCTCCGCTACATTTCATTATTGATAGTGGAAGCCAAAAGAACCTCATCTTAGATGAGGTCATGAATCGGTTGGAGTTGTCGACAATACTACATCTACACCCATACAACATCGAGTGGGTTAGCTAAGGACAAGATTTGCGCGTCATACAACAATGTCGTCTTCCCTATGGAATAAAGGCCTTCAAGGATGAAGTATTGTTTGATTTTTCCCCACTTGAAGTTTGTGATGTTCTTTTAGGCCAACCATATATGTAGAAATTTCATGTTGTATATGAGTCTAGACCTCGTAGTGTCATTGTTAATGTGGGAAAGCAATTGTATAGGATCTCAGAGGTATCTCCACCTACCACAATTTCTTTGGTCTTGTCTAAGCAGTGCGAAAAGGTCATCTCTCAGATTGGGAAATTTTTCCTCTTCATGATTCTCTCTCAGAGTGAAAAAAAGGTCATGGCCACATCGATGGCCTCTACACAGGGATCCTCTATGTAGCAGAAGCAAGTATAAAAATTCATGGGAGAGTATCGGGACATATTCACCTCACCTACCAGATTGCCTCTACACTGTCAGGTCAAGTATTCAATTGAGCTATCACTTGGAATGCCTTTTCCTAACATGCTAGTGTATTGGTGCTCTCTCCTGGAATATGACGAAATCAAGCACCAGATCCAAGAGCTCCTCCAAAAATGGAATATTTGACCAAGATCCTCACACTGCAGAAGCCCAATCGTTCTTGTACAGAAGAAATACGATACCTGGTGACTTTGTATTGATTATAGAGCTTGAACAAAATCACAATCAGTAATCGGTATCAAATTCCCCGAATTGGTGACCTTCTCGACCAACTCAAGGGTGTCAAGTACTTTAGTAAGATTGATCTGAAGTCCGACTACCACCAGGTCCCCATAGAACATACTAATGTATGGAAAAATGATTTCAAGTCTAAAGAAGGTATTTTCAAGTGGTTGGCCAAGCCCTTTGGCTTGACAAATGCCCCAACCACCTTCATGAGGTTGATGGATGACATCTTGCGGCCTTTCACCAATTCATTTCTAGTTGTATATCTGGATGACATCCTCGCCTTCAACAAAAGTTGGGCAGAACATTTGCAACCCATTCAATGAGTCCTCCACACTCAGCAGTAACACAATTTATATGCTAACCTAGAGAAAGGATAGTTTGGCATGAATGATCTGAAAAGATATTTTACACGACTATGGTTGATTTATTAAGCATGTGTTATTTAACCAATTTGGAATTCTTAATGAAAGAGGAAGAATATATGAGAAGTTATCACAGCCATATAAACATGTACAGAACTGAAATGAAGCATAAAACAACATTAAACAATAAAACCAATGTGATAATGGAGTTCGATAATCTTGGCTACGTCTTCAAGCCTTTTTCTTAGTGGGTGAGGCTTTCTTATTTATATTCAAAGATCAATAAGTACATCAAAACAATGCCAAAAGGTTACAAAATTGATCTGGTCTTGTTCTACCAGATCTCTAGAACCCAACAGAAGAAGCGACACTCAAATCGGATGACCGGAGCTCCCATAAATGGCCTGCAAAGGTGTGTTCCTCAACCGCTTCCCTGCATAAAAATGGATTTGGATTGGAAAATATTCAGCATAAACCTGCTCTGAATATCCTCTCATGGCCTATATTATATATATATGAAGTTGGTAACCATATTCCAAGTTCCCCCCAAGATCTAACCTAAAAAAGAGCCCAATATCCCCCAATATTGGACAAAAATCTCCAATAACAGGCCTAAAATCAATACAAAATCACTATTATATAGTTACAAAACCATTTTTTGCATATATTATGGCTAAGCCCCTAGCCCCAGGCACACGCCCCCTAAACAATGTCATATGGAAATATATATGCCCAAGCGCCAGCCCCCTAGGGGTTGCGCGTTGGCCCTTCCTCCAAATGTATAGGTCACATGGTGATTTGTAATAGGATCGTGCCCCCCAATGAATGTTCCCAACCACCTGGTCATCGCCCCCGAATATATGGCAGGCAGGTGCTAACAATATGCCCCAAATATTGCGTCAAACTGTGGAGTGGAGTAGCGTCGGGCCTGTGGTCATGTGTATAATAAAATCGCGGGATGGGCCTTGGCCCCAGCCCCCTTCCGCCTCCACTCTAACATTAAACACACTTTATATATAATAATTTGGACTTGTAATAACAAGCCCCTCCACTAGAACGTTGGAAATCCGACCTTCCCCAAGGAATTTCTCCTACCAAGAGGTCATGGGGTCGAATCCCATGAAGCTCCAAAATTTTTAACCATCCAACAAATGATGGGGTGCCACATGGCAACCCACGTCTGGGCCAAGTTGCACCTTTTATTTTGATCGCAAAATGTGCCACTTGTCGAAACGGGATTGGACCACTGTCATCTGCCTAGTCAACCTACTATTGTGCTACCACGTGTCTCAATGCTACGTCAACATGATGTCATGCTGATGTCAACATTGACTTTTTTCCACTTGACTTTTTACCTATTTGGAAAAATGAATAGAACCCGATATTAGGAGCATGCGATGTCCATTTGAGCCCGATCAAGTTGCATTAGGTTTGTATCGACGAGGCCTACGCACACGTCTGTTTTGAATCCATTATAAGAACTTTGATTTTTACGCCTTTCTGAGCCGTATCAAGCTCCCAGATCGGATTCTGGATCAATGAACAAGGTTCAATACCTTGGATACATTTTATATGACCATGGTGTGCATGTTTATCTAGCCACTATCAAATTCATTCATGACTGGCCAACCTTGAAAACACTAATTGAGCTTCGAAGCTTCTTAGGCCTTGCCAACTTCTATCACACATTCGTATTGGGGTTCACCCATATCGCATGGCTCTCAACCAAGTGAACAAGGGTGGTTGCAAAGCCAAATTTGTGTGGGGAGGATCACAGAAGAAATATTATGACAATATGAAACATCACTTATGCTCAACCACCATGATCGTTGTTGTAACATTATTTGACATCGCAAAAAGTTTTGAAATTTTCAAAATAAATTCATATTTTCCATATCTCAAACTTTTAGTAAGTCTCCGCAATTTATCCTTAAATTTCACTTTATAAAGTTTTGATGAGTCAATTTTTCCTAACCTAACATCCATTTGATAATAATTATAAGATATAATTGCTCCAAAACCAATGCTTTATACAAGACTATCCTTGTCTCATAAAATCAATTTCTTCTATTCCTCAAAAAGAAGATTGTGTCATAGATCGACCTCAAAATAATTATTTCAAAACCAATCCTTATAATCATGTTTCATTTATGTTTAAACTATATTTAAAAGCTTGAACATGAATGAAACAAGACGAACTGTAGAGCAGCAAGTCCCTGCCTTTAGGGAAGGGGTGCCATTGTTGGAAGCTTGAATGAGATTGTTTGAAGACAACATCGTTGAAGTCCATGTGCTATATGTTCTATGCGAGATGGTGGCCGTGAAAAATAAATGAGAGAATGAATATCGAAGTCCAGGGCAACTTGTCGGTTACTCCATAGTCTCTCAGAAATAAGCAGTCGGGAAGGGCATTGATCTTTGGTTGGGTGTTAGTAAATCTAGTTGGAGAGCCAGAATATGTTAGAGACAACCACTTGGACCACCTTAATTATCAAAGCTTATATCAGTGATAAGCACGCTCTCACTTATCTCTCTTTTTCGCTTTCCTTGAGTGCATTTACCATGTGTACGTTGATTATATTAAAACAATATATAGAATTGTAAATAAGAATTATAATATTATAATGTTTTATTTTTAAAATGTGAAGAGATTAGTGTAATCAAAGTAGTTATCTCATACGATATATATATTCAAAGTATTCTGATCAATATGCAGGTAAGAATATTATCTAAAATATGTTATTTAAAAAGTGATTTAAAAAAATCAAAATATATTGTAAAGGGAAGCTTTAAAAGACTTTTCAAAGTTTTTAAGAAAGATTAAAACAATTAAATGTTAGTTCTGTGTATTGGTTTTATCTTATATAGCCCCATCTTGAAAAGAAATGCAAAATAAATGTTATATTTATTTGGATGATTCTATGTATTTGAAAAGAAAACATTTTCAAACAAAATTTATCACATAATAAATAAAAAACTGAATTTTTCCATTTATTAACTCACCTTTTATATTTTAAAAAATTTAATACGTCAAACATGAAATAAAATATGACATGCATTCGTTTACTCAAGATATTGCGAAAATCTGATTGATATTCTAACGACATGTGATGAAAACTTCATGGTTACAACAACTGTACTTTGCATGGTTGTCTTCCAAATTGTAATGTGAGAAATTATGAAATTGTTTTATCAAAGATAACTTAACCTCGACCACTTGAGGTGAATGGAATGATTTTCCATTTTGACCAAACAATAAGAAAATCTAAGTAGTACAATTAAATAAAGTAGAAACCAAAAAAACGCAACCAAGGGATTTAATGGAGCCTGCTTACGGCTAAGGATGCAGAGGGGATCGTTCGAACTCGAAATGGCGTGGAAAACACTAACAAAAAATAATATAATGACCTTAGGCACATCATGCTTCATGTAGAGCCTCAACAAGTGTGAAATTACTTTCCACGCATTCCTTAGGCGATACATCTATACACCAACTGTGTATGATGCAGGTTGTCTCTTGCACATTGTTGGTTGTTTATAGTAATTCCAAAGGAACTTCTTGAAGTGAGATGGCCTACCGAATGGGCGTCTGTTGGTGCAAAGTAGTGCCACACAGAGCATCAACATGCCCTGATTTTCCTTCATGGTCGACTGCTTGTTCATATTTTATTTTATTTTGAAATGTCCATGAAAGAGCCTTTCGTCCTCTGAAATTTAGTGCATTTCCCTTAAACGAAATCAACAATGTTGATCCCTTATGAGTCGTCTTTTCTCATGCATGTTAGGATCTCCAGAAGAATCACTACAAAGTTGTAGATGTCATATTTTGTGTCCCTTAAAGAATATTAATGTTTATAAATGAAGAATTTAACTGGGGAGATATAAACAATGGAGCACAAGGCGTCGTCCGGAAGCTTGGCCATGCATAAATCAGAAAATGGGCCCTCCATGTGACCGTCTAGCAGTACGTTGCTAGGCTTCAAGGCACCCTGCACAATTTTCGGATTGCAATCATGGTGAAGATAATATAGGGCATGTGCGAGTCCATCTTTTTTATTCAACTGCATCTACTTGATGACTACCCCTGTTACAGCCTCGCTCGGTGACATGCAGATAGGATAGGAGATACAAATTAAGTGGTGGGTTAGAGCCAAAGGGCCGGAATCCATTGACCTCCTTGCTCCTGTTATTGACTTACAGGGGTTCAACCTCGTCCCCTGTGCTCATCTTCGCAAGGATCAATATGACACTATTTCTACACAAATTTTAGGTACTATAGAGAACTGGGGATTCTTCCGGATAATAAATCATGGAATCCTTGACTCTCTTATTGCTCGTGTTCAAGAAGAAAGCAAGGCCTTCTTCTAGCTTCCCATTGAAGAGAAGGAAACCTACGCTAATGAAGCACAAAACCCTGTTGTCTATGGCAACAAAGTTAGATATTCTCTAGATGGAGAGTTTAAGTTGGAGTGGGGAGACTATTACTATAATGTTATGTGGCCTCCATCTAGGAGAGACATGTCCAAGTGGCCCATACTCTCTGATTTCACGTATCCTCTTTTACTCCACATTTTATGTGTGTATACTATATTTGTATTTTTATTTGTGTGGGGATGGGGAAGGCCTAACCTCTCTAATGAAATTTGTGGTTGCACGGAAGCTATGGATGAATACGACCTCCATAATTTTGTGGGCGAAATGACAACGGTTCTCAAATCTTTTGGTGTATTCGTCGGATATGTCATTGACGTTGTCCTTGATAAATTGATGGATCAGATAACCACGAGATACGTGTATCTCCATTCCATCGAACCCCGCTAACATTTTGTTTATGGCCGCCCTGCGAAACTGATTGATTGTTTCAGAGATTTTTGTCGTCGCAAGGGTGTGGGGTTTGGAGCAGGTAGCCCTAGTGACGTCCGACATCAATATGTTCCACTATTCTGGAATCGGCTTGCTGGTGGAGGGAAGCGAGACTTCCTGGTTGGGATGATAAACTGCATTATCAAATAAAGAAACAATCGGTTAATAATATACCATACTAATATGTTATTTTATATTGGAGCACAAATTCATCCCAAATATTTTATGGGCCAGAGTCATTAGATTCCCTGATGTGGTAATTTGGATCGTCCAAGCTTCTTTAGTCTATATGATAGTTGGTATGAGGAAGAAAGAGGTGTGTTTCTTTGCAGACCTTCGTTTTGCTGGACTACCTTAGCTATATACTCTTTGTTTTGCTTGTAGGTCCAATTTTTCTATGTGAGGTGCCCAAGTAGTGGCCTGAGGAGGTGTTGAGGAAGTTTAACATGTGATTGATGTGCAAAGCTTCGACTGCAGAGGAATGAAGTGTCAATGGTGAAGCCCTCAGCTGGAAAGGCAAGGAGTACAGGTTTCCATGTTGATCACATCAAAGAACATTGAGCAGAGCATCTAGTATAGAGGATTTGATGGTCTGTGCAGAAGAAGAGCTGACACACATTCTGACATAATGATCTCAAAAGAAGTGGTAGTGCCAAAATAAGAGGTAGTGCCACTAGCATCATTGTCAAAATAAAAGGTAGTGCTAATTTTTCCTCGACTTAATGATCTTCCACTTGACAAAGTTCCAAATTACGCTTGCTCGAATACTTCAAGGTTCAGTTCATATGGGTCATGCTGATGAAGTTTTGGTTTTGATCCATGCAATTGATCTAGAAAAGGATGGAATATCTTTGAAGAAGGTAATGGATGCTTGTTCTGCATGTTTTGAGCAGCGTACTGTGTTTACCCAACAAGTTTTGGCAAAAGTGTTGAATCAACTGGTTGAACAGACTCCCCTGCCATTGTTGTTCATGTGTACTGTTATTCAAGAAATTGGAAAATTTCATCCTATGGTAGACTTTGTAATGGAGATACTGTCTCGTTTAGTGAGAAAAAAGATCTGGAAATTGTCACATTTATGCATCTCCAAAACAAATATTCAGAGTGTATACATCAGATAAGGGTTTTCTGGAAAGAAACTAGATATTACAATCCAATGGTGACCATTATATGATATTTTGATACAAACATACTTCATAGGGTATCAATGTTGAGGGTTTAAGGTCAAAATATCGCCACTTCAATGACAGATCTCATTTATTCTTGTAGGTAGTTCTTCTCATCCGGATCTGCAGCGGAAATATGGATAGAGTTCAGACCTTTATGAAGAATTTATGGCATAACTTGTCATTGAAAGCTATTTCTTCCAAAAAAAAATGCAGTAAACCTTGGCTTTCCTAATTGTGAGTATTGGATCACAGATTGCTTGAACCTATGGGTTCGAATGCAAAATTGTCAATACTAGGATTTTCAATGGGTTGTTGTGATGGCACTTTGTATAAAAGCATTGTATGACAATTGAGTGGGAGGGTTTTCTTCCAGTGAAGGGGTTGACAATGATATTGGAATTCGGTGATAAAATAATTTCTCACCAGATTTTGGGAAAATATCCTTGATAAAAAACATCAAATCTATGAATCCAAAAATTTCTTATCAGATTTTGGACAAATATTCGAAAAAAAACATCATTTCATAGAATCTTTAGCCTACAACATAATTGAATATGTTTGAGATATCCGTTGCAAATAACAGTGAGCCATACCATTTTCAAGAGATGATGTTCCAAGAAGTGCCATAAATGCATTTTGTCGTCCAAGTGAGCTAGTTACACCTACAAAGGATATTGCTAAAATCAATTGTATACCTGCTAAAACCTAGTGGTTCGGCTCAAGCTCACTGAGAAAAAATGGTTGACCTTTGGAACAATATTATCATACACTATAAGGTCGGAACTAGATCTTGCATCTAGCTTTCAATATATTGCCTTGGAGTGGGATGAATTCCAACTTTGTTCTTTCACATAGAGTATTTTGTTTGGTGCATCCGGATGATAGAGAACTAGTTGAAATGAATAGAACCCTATACACATACAGCTTGTCAGATAATTCACACCCAAAACAGGATTTTTATTCCTGAATAGAAACACATGTTCATCTTCATGTCTAGTTATGAGCATCTTTAGAGATTATAACACTTTTACCAAATCAAGCTAAACCAACATATGCCTAGGTGTTAAGGACAGACCACACCCATATTGACAGTAAAAAAAACTGAAAGGTGGTAGAGCATCTAGAAGAAAAAGGATTATTAATTATATAAGCAACATAATTCCTCATTTTGGGGGAAGGAGATAGCGCATGGATTTGAGCTGTCAAATCTTTGACCTGATTTAAAAAAAAAAATTAGAAACTGTTGCATATTTAATGGCAAGGCTTCAACACTTGAGATATATAAAATCACTAGCAGAAGACACTTGAGATATATAAAATCACATATATTACTAAGATTTTGTGCTCAATACAATGAGACTCCATGCCCAATGGACTAGCTCTTTGATCTTAGAGATTACCTATTCTAAATCTAGTTTTTTTGCCTTATCTTTTATTAATCTTGTCTACCCAATCCATTACTTTTAAATTTGGCATCATGTGTTTAATTGTTATAATTATTGTTTAGTAAGAGTGGGCAACCATTGTTCTTTAATCATATGAGAGAGCCAGCCTAAAGTTGGTTTAAATATGTCTTTGCATGGTTTCTAGACAGCCATGAACCATCTCAAGTTACAACATTATTTTTTGCATTGTTTCCAGGGACGAAGGTTTGAGATATTTTCCCCAGGGTTTTATCAAGATCATATATGGTTCTTGAAGGTGAACAAGGATCAGACATAGGCTATGTGGTTATTCACCTGGAGACTCCACTGTGATTTCATTAGCGACTCCATTTCATTTCAATGTCAACTTCATTTGCTGCAAAGATAGTTGCAAGGTATGCTCCTTTTTATTTTTCAGATGTTCCTAGTTTTCCTAATGTTATTACTACTACAAAAGACTAGGGATATTGTCTTGCAAGGTTCAAAGAAGATGATGATGATTGTCTAGCATAACACTTAATATATTTTCATGAGTGCATGCATCAACTGAGAATTTTCCATGAAGGTGTATAGATGAAAATGTTCATGATATCATTGGATTGAGATGCTAGATAATGGTGTAAATCTTTACCTACTACTTGTATAGCTTCTCTGAAATATTTTCATACACTGTTTCATTATCACTGAAAAATATTTTATCTAGTTGAAATTCTCTATGAGCATTGTTATAAAGAAGAATTAAAAGAATAGGTACCTCAAGACAATCACGGGGATAAAGGATCTACTGATGAAGACTATGATTAAGAGATGAAGGACCATACTTATTACAACATTGAAAGCGATGGAGATATTTTAGTTAAATTACATGAAGATGTATCTCTAGATAGTGATTATGAATATGCCCATGAATATTTTCAAGAAGGTATAGTACTTCTTCATTCTGTAGAAAAACATAGTCAGGACTCTCTTGAACATAATATTACTTTTTCTCCTGATATTAATCATGATATTCGAGCTTCTAGAAATCAGCAGGAAGAAGAGCAGATTTTGCAGTCCTTATCCACGGGAATTTACATCATCATACCAACTTACGAGATTTATAGGACATTGTATGACAACTATAAAGGCATAGAAAAAGGTTTTAGGGAGCATATTTCTACATTCACATAGGCAGAAGTATACAACATTGGACTAGTTTATGATGTGTATGAGTTTCCTAATGATGAGTCACAAATAAATACATTGTTTCACGTGATTCTTAAGGACTTAGAGATTTATGATCTTAAACAAAGATCACTTGGAGATGCGTTAGTGGAAAAAACTTATTTCATTAGAGAAATGAATATCCTGGAAAAGGACTTTAGATTTTCGAACCAGGATAATAATCTTATGGATGATCAAGTGTCCATTTTATATTAGTATGAAGATCCTCTAGTAGCTCACTTAAAATCACCAGGTTGTGTGAGTTTTTTATCATTATTTCATTGTAAGTATGGAATCAAGCTGCATGTGGATTTTCTATTATTCATACTTTACATGTTGATTATAAATGATGAAGGAATGGATCATTCAAGAAGTTATTTTCTTTGTTGGTTTCACTGGAAGTATGCATATACTTGATCAAGATGAATGAGTTGATTAGTGTAGGAGTAGATTGTATATAAATAAGCTTGGAGTTTGAGCATAATTTCAGTTTTCAGTTCAGTAGTTAGAGCGGTCTCTTTTCAGTTTGGAAAGTATTTTGATTTCAGTGTAGAAGAAATTTATTTCAACTAAGTTGAGAATAAGCAGGGTTTCAAATTAGAGCAAAGAATTTTCAGAGATGATGTAACACCCTATTTCCCCCAGTTTGTAAAAATAACTATACTAGACAAGAACTGTGGCAAACTCAAAAATGTGAATGTGTGATGTAAATGGACCTTGTGAAAAAGGTCGATGAATGTGAATAATATTATGAATATATATTGTAGGACTGTTGAGAGGGGATATGCTGAAAAAGAGACCACGATGGCTGAAGAAAGGTGGTGGAAGGCACCTAGAAAGGTGGCGTTAACTTCCACTGAAACCAATACCATATTTAGACTTCACTGGCTCGGAGAACCAAGAGTGGCTCGTTGGCCCAAAATAAATTACTCGTAGGTTGGTAGGTAGATGGCTCCTCAGGAATTAATGAGGGATGGGGGAAGTGAACCGCCAATCCGTAGGAGCCTCGGGCCTGACCACCGCGAGGGAAATAGTGCCACACACAACCTCGCAAGAGGAAAATGTGTGAGGAAGAAGCGTGGAGGGGGAATATGTGAGGGAAGAAGGAAGAACTCTGGAGATATGCAGAGAGAGTGATAGTAGAGAAGGGGGAGAGTAACCCTCATTCTCGGTCACTGGAAAACCGAAACGCAGTCTCACAACATCGTGGTCTCAGCTTGGGGGTGTCTAGTGGTAAATCCGTTGGGATTCATTGAGCCTACGGTTGGGTGGAAACGAGCACCCCTCTCAGCAATTGCATAACCTTTGGTGTTATTTTTGATAAGTATTATTTGAAGTTAATGCCATAATTGCATGTTCAGTTTTATGTGCTTGTAAATCATTCTGAATATAAGTTTTTACCTAACGTTTGATTTGATAGGATGGATGCCTGTGTATGCTTACATGCCATAGTTGTTTTCTGCACAAATGATTAAGTTTGGGACATGATTTCTCTCCACCAAGAATCATCTTATTTGCTTAATTTCTCGTAATATTCTGGGAAGGCCCCTTGAGAGTACTCTTTTCTGATAATTACCCCATAAACCTTGTAACCGTACTGAACCTTACTAGAGACTCAATTAATATTAGGGATAATTGCCCGAGAACCGTCTGAGGGTTCATGCAATCCGGGTCTGGAACCCTTATGCAAGAAAGAGCATATTTCTAAGGTCTCGGGGTCATGGGAGCCTAAATCTCCGAGAATTTTAACTTCGTGATTCAAGCTCAGAAGGGATAGCGAGTTCAAATATAGAAAGAAAATACCCTATCGCTTGGTAAATGAGCGGTCGAAATCCTTTCGAGAATACCCCAAGCCTGTCAACACTGACGGATCTAGAGAAGGAGCATAGGCGTTAACACCTCGCCCTCTCAGCCTTCGCAAATAGTGATGGGATCTTGGATCGTAGATCCCAGGGACCCATCAGAGCTCTATAAGTCATCGATCTTAACCTTTACTTAGGCAGGAGAGTGAACTCAACTACTTCCAGAAAGTCCCAAAGACATCGGGACTGTCCATGTTGGAGGACAAGTGGCAGAGATCTAACCATTTTTCGTATTGGGGATTCGTGAGTTTAGAGGTGGAAGACCAGGCTCCTGGAGTCACAAATTCTTGAGTCATGAGATCGCGATGTGATATGGGTCGTTGATCAGAGAGGAAGGACAGTTGTGGGATCTGACGTCTCGATACATCGCGTATCGGGGATTCATGAGTTTGGAGGTGGAAGACCAAACCCTTGGATTCGCGAAGTCCCAAATAGTGAGAAGTAGTAGCAACTATTGAGTCAGGACCTCCTCGCCATATCGCATATCAGGGTCTTGGAGGTTGAGGGGAATCAGTTTTGATTGTAGAAGTCTCGAGCTTGCGAGTTGCAAGAGCTTGTGCAATACGTGGTACGTCCGCTTGGTGGGACCCATGTGGTTGACAGGTGGTGTAACGATAGGATGCCCAGATAGAGGGAGAAGTGGTGACAAGTGGTGGACACATGTCATTTGAAATGGGAGTCAACATTCTGTTGACTTCTCGTACTTCAGGTTCTCATAAGAAAGGAGCACAAAGGCCCAACAACTCAAGTCGCGAAATCGCGAGGAGCGACGACAACCATAGGATCCAGGATGCAGATGATTGTTGGATCAGATCCTCACCATGCATATCACACATTCAGAGGATCGAAGGTTGAGTGGACCTCGTCTCGACTGCAGGAGTTGCGAAGTGCTAAGAGCCGAGATACGGGTGTGGACACGTGGCAGAAGCCCAAGGTGGGGCCCGCGTGGTAGACAGGTGGACACAAGTCACCTAGAGAAGGGAGTCAATGCTTCGTTGATTTCTCGCCTCTCGGGGATTCATGGGATAAGAGAATCAAGGCTCGATGCTTCAACCTGCGAGGTTGCGAATAGTGAAAAGCATCAAGGAAGGAGTCAACCCAACGCTGACTTGTCGTGTCTCAGGAGATCACAACAGGAGGGCACGAGATTTCAACCCACGAACTCACGAAGGTGCGAGTTGAGAGAGGTGCCGGTATTTAAGCCCTAGCCTATGGTTACACGTGGAGAACGCTAATAAGGAGGGGCCATACCATATCAGAATCTCGAGTATCGACGAACGGTGAAGAAAATTCAAGGGTCTTCGACTCACGACTTGTGAGGTCGCGAGTTGTGAAAGGTGCTTGAATTTAGGCGCGTATGTGGTCCTATCGAGATAGGGACTAAAGAAAGGGAGCTAGTGCTTTTTCATTAAGCGGTGGGTAGATCTGGACGACCAAAATCTGCACGCCTAGATCTATGACCACGGTTTCATTCAGGAGCCCCCTCGCCATTCTACCTTTAAGATTGGACTCACATGTATCGCTAAGTCACAAAATACGAAAAGGCGCCTGGTTTGTTTGGCCTGTGGTCCTAACCCATGATCACAGGGAGGTGAACAGGAAAGAACTAGCCTGTGCTAGGCCCCCATAGGACTTCGGGGATTCTGTCCCTTGAGGAAAAGCGAAAATTATACTATGTCGTAGTGGGTGTGTTACAAATTGGCATCAGAGCATGGTTACAACACTTGGCCTGCTTGGGCTCATGAATGAGTTGCGCAAAAGCTCCTTTCAGAACACTCTTAAAAAGAGTAACCCCCTGTCTAAACCTTCCTAATCAAAAGACGAAGTTAATAATGAAAAACCTTTATTGTGTGTGTGTACATGTGAAAATATGAATTATGTACTGGTTATAAATAAATATAAGTATTGACTAACAACCAACATTTTTTCTTTTTCACACAAGCAGAAGATCAACTGCGGGAAAATATCAACGCATAGTATGGTGACTCACCATGAAGTGGGAGAAGGCTCCCACAATAGAGATGAAGAGTCTGATGAAAGGAGGGCAATAGGGACCCCTCCAGATTGTTAACGAGCGAAAATGACCGTCCGTCAACTGAGAGAGTGGAACTGGTCCGGGGTTCTCTAATAACCCAAGCCGTTTGGAATGAACCACCCTGATGGGTTTAGCGGCTCCATTAGCCGATCTAAGGTCCTAAGAAACCAAAAAGAGAACTAAACTAAACTAACTAATCTAACTAAAACTAAATAAAACACACTAAACTAATTAACAATAAATAAAACAAACTAATAAACTAACCTAATTAATTATCTAATTACTATCTGAAATATAACTTATTCACAAAATGTACAATATCTACAATTTACAGATTTAAATAAAACATGAAAAAATTCATTTGCAATCTGCCCTAAGACAGAGAAAGGTATTTTATGTTGATTTTATAATTTTATAACAAGAAATAAAACAAAAAACTAACTAAACTAAGCACTAATATACTAATTCTAATTGTTAAACAAATAAATGACAAACTGACCTAGAAATGCTCCAGGTTTGTCCTGTGTATGATGATCTTCTAAGCTGATCGGAGGGAGGAAACCCGCACCGAATAATCCAGTAGCTTCTCATAAACGATAGCTGCAATTCTCTTTAAGTTTGTTTACAGGACAAACAAGACATAAAAATCACAACAATCATATAATTTATAAATCTCTACAATTAGGTAAACCTGTTATGCAAAGACTTATACGAAGTAATTCAATTGATGAAGAAGAGAAATCTGTCATTCATAAACTGAATCAAGTAATTGTTGTGTTCTTAAGTACTGGAAGAAATCAGATATGGATGAAACATTAATTAATTCATATCATTTTGCAAAAGACCATGATATCTAAAGTAGTCACTAATCAAATGCAAACTGATAAACATAAACATGAAACAAAAGATTGATATTATGAAAAGCTAAAGCTGTAGCAGAACATCAACTTTTGTCTCAGTTTGTATTAGAATTTCATATCCTTAATCTCCCACGAATGAGGATGATCCTTATTACAAAAAATAATAAGTATTTATAAGTTTTTCCACAGGGTAAAACCTCCTTGTGGAAGTTATAAAATTGTTTACATAAAATCTGGGAAGATCTCCCAAGTTCAACCAAACTAGGAAACTACAATAAAACTAGAAAAACAAATATCCTCTAAACTGTCCATCAAATCCCATGAAATTCGAATTCACCTGAAAAGGACCAGAAATGAACAAGTTAGAAGGATATTTTATTAATAAAATAATAAAAAATTAATTCTATAGACTGGCTACAGAATCATGTGATTCTGTAGCTAGTCTAAATAAGATACAGAATCAACATTAAAATAAAAAAAAATATTTTAAAAGAATTAAATCCAATTATCTTCCAGTAACCATTTGAAAACGAATCATTGAGATCAGAATGGTTATATCATTCAGATTTAAACAGGATAAAAAATGATTCAACCGAATACAGAGATAGGAATACTATGTTCTCTTGTTACCACAAAGTCGGGTCCACAGAGACATAATCGAACAGTAGTAAGATTGTTTCATATCCAATTGAAAGCGATAATCAAACAAATTGCAAGAAACTGTTACGATGCCTTGTCAAAAAAGTATGATCGAATCGAACAGGATCAATTTCAAATCATTATAGTTGTAACGATATAACAGAAAGACTCATACCGTAAGCGAATTAAACCAACACTGGTGCGTAACTGTCTGTGAACGAAATCGTGATGAGATCACTCAGCTGGCAACAGGGTTCACAAGAATTATATGATCGTTTGGTTTTAGTAAAATGGGTAGACAAGATCGATTTCCTTTGATCGAAATTATTTGTTTGACCAATTCGTTTGCAAGTTAAAAACAAATAGAGAACCATTTCACGATGTGAATCTAACTCATGAGAGAAATCGAACCAACTGAAAATAGACAACAATCCATTTAAGCGAATCAAACAACGAGGGGTTTTAACATAATCATAGTAAATCTAAAGTGTCCCACGATTCGGGCATGAATAACATGAGCATATTGTTTTTATAAAAACATAGTCATCTTTTCCCAAATTAAAACCGAATAGAGCAATATTTCAACTTTGAAAATTATATGACAGAGCATATCGTAACCAACAAACTCATTGAAATAGTTTACCAATCAGAGCATCCGAACCATAACGAAATCAAATCCAACACGAACGATCGTATTCTAATTTGAGCATGAAAACTTGTCGTGCAGAATAGATACAAAACAAATTGTATTGAAAACACACCATTAATTTCGTTACTTCACTCAGACAAACTTAGCAAATGAAATCCAAACGAATAACAATTCAAATCCAATAGCAAATCGTATATCAAATAAAAATTCCTTCTATTTTTATCAAAATGAAATCATGTACAGGATTATCATCGAATGACAGAGGCATTTGGATGAGTGACTGAGCCATTTAAAAACAGAATTCAAATCATTATATCAACCTTAATTACTCACAAAAAACGATATCAAATTCTCATACCTGTATAGCGACGAGGTTGCTTGATCATGCCAGTTTGGAATTGACAACGGCCATGGTTGATTCCACGTTTTTGAAAAGGATGGAGCCGGTTGTCTTTTGCTTTTTATCTGTTGCTTGGAGCTAGTTTCTTTGACTGGTTAACATTGCAATTTGATCTTCCAGCGATTGAATTCTCTATTGGAGTATGGTAACATCAATGTAATATCGTTCCAACCATGAATCGCATTGGTCATAGGGTGACTGTGTGGGTTTTTAAAGAGCAGGCGAGGGTTTGGACAAATGACCAAGGGTTTCACGGGGCAATTTAATACCAGGGTAGTTGGGGTCGTTCTTTAGGCAAGGGGGAAGGTTTGTCACGAAATCGTAAGGTGGTTCAGGACACAAACCTTGCGAGTACGGATACTCATCGGCTAAAAAACGTTCAATGTCAGAATCAGAATCCTCACTCAGAACTATAGGTTTTGACTCAACAGAGGGTTTAGGCTTGTTCCTGGCCATCCGTGAAATCAAACGAGCGTTCTTTTTATCCTTAGTGTTATCAGTAGGGTTTGCCTTGGGATTTTTGCTCACAGGTTTTTTAATAGTCTCGGCACTCTTAGTTATAGCGTCGGGTAAGTCGATAGGAGGGTAGGCCGAAGGCTTAGGGGCAGGTAATAGGATATGGAAGGGCACCGGGGGTACAGGCTTGACTTCACTCACCATAGGTTTGTCAATCTGTATAGGGTTTGTGTCCTTGAAACCATTCCGAGCAACGAAAGTTTTCCAACTATCACCATGCAAACCCAAATGATAAACAATGATAAGCTTAATAAGCTCATAGTGGAACAGACTACTGTTATCCTGCTTCCTTTTGAACCTTTTCGACATTTTATACAGTCTACGATAAAAACAAAAGGGCATATTGAGCAGATATCCCATAAAACTCATAAGTAAACGCAAGTGGTAGAGAAACACAAGTCCGTATCGACCTTCACAGGTCACGAACTATTTGATTACCATCAAAGTATCGTTCCATCATGGTTTAAGTGTAGAGATGGGCATACCTTTGTCACAAGAGGTGACTTTGCGCGAGAGGAACAACAGTGTCCATGGGACCTCCTCGACCTTACAATTCTTGAACCAACGTTGTCCTGTGGAAGGTAACCCGGTGGAAAAACTGATAAATTTCTCATCAATTTCCAACTGTATATCGCCCACCTTGGCTCTACAGCCATCGAAGGTCATGGAAAACTGTCGTGCTACACAGAGATTAAAACCCTCAAATCGTTTCACGAAGGTAAGCCATTCGTTTTCCTCCAAGTCTTTGCGAGCATTGTCAAACATTAACAGGGCTTGGTTCCCATTTGGCTCGATCCGCACGACTGGTGCCATGGCGCCGAGCACATGGTAAACCGAGGGTTTGGATCACAATACATACACAGGAGCAAGGATGTGCGCTGCTAACAGAAGTGAACGGTGATAAGTGGTAGGCATAAATGCCATCGTGCGAAGGTGGTGGAGTTATTCATTGCCATGCATAACAATTATGGTCAATAGTACCACCACCGGCGTTCATAGCTGTTATACCCACTATAACATGATTTAACACTCATGTCATTCGCCCAACCAATAAAACAATGGTAAGTGTATAAACAAACGTGTTTAATCAATGTTATACCAAAGTTTGAAACCATCAATCATACGATGCAGAACTAAAAGCATATGTTTAACCATGCACCAATGTATTGTAATAACTCATGTCCATAATTTAACCAAGGTGCCAATAGGCATTCATATATTCAACATAGGTATCATATTTAGAAAGATATATATGAAATATTTAACCATAACACCCATGTATCTTATGAAACCAAAAGGTCAAGTAAATCAAATAAAAATTCAACTCCAAATATTAATGTATTGCAAACTCAATGAAACACAGTCATACAATCAATATAAGAATGTCCAATGAGTATAGTTCGAAAGTTCTGCTAGGTACATAATGATAAACAAAAGGTAAGCGCAATAGGCATATCGACAAAATGATAATGAAAGTTCAGATAGTGATCAAAATACGACTTCAAAAGATTAGGTTTTCACGCTTAGAGTCGTGAAAACAAAACGAAAGTAAGTGCGAAAATGTCACAAAAAATAAGAGTGTCGCTTATTGAAAAATGCGACGAAAAATTGATGTTTTGCAAAACATTGGTGTAGGCAGCTTATAAGACAATGGAAAAATGTGAATTGGCTACCAACAATGGTGACACACTGGTAGAAGCAGTTATCTCTATCAAAAGAAACAAATTCAGATTATGACAGCAAAGAAAATTTCAACTCAAAAATAACAACCAGAAAATCGTATAAACATCATCATTAACCAATCTTTTTAGCAGTGTTTCGAAAGATGAAAACTGATAACAATCTTAAGATTAGCAAGTCACAATATTAAAGATAAAATCTCCAATACTGTTGGCATGGAGACTTCTTCCAGCGGGCCTCCATAGCCTCGACAGGGTTGCCATTTAACCCACTCTGACATCTGTATCCTGCCAAGAAGTTCTGGATCAGAATAAAGGACATTAAGGAGGTTTCTTTTTCACAAATTTTCATATACCCGACATTGCTTCGCTGCCAGCGGTCCTGTTCAGTACCCCGACGAAGTTGTCTTGGTGCCATGCATGCATTTACCCGCTGCCAGCGAACCCGTTCAGCATCCCGGCAGGTTTACAAGCACTTCCCACAGCTCTTATTCATAATTTATTTTGTTTTGTTTTTCATAGATATATAGCTGAGTGGGGTGCTGCTGAAAATCATGATATTTTAACATAATTTTTTCAGACCTCATCAGAATTTTTAGAACTATCCTTTATTTAGATTCAGAGATGTTTTATTTGCAAAAACACTTCCTAAGACAGGGAGACATCTTCTGAGTCATTCCTTTACAGAAAAGGGACAGCGTAAAAAGATAATAGATGATCATGACGAACTTTACTTTGGGATGGAAATCAGTAGACTTCTTTCAAACAACAGACTTTTCCAACACAGATACAAATTTCAGCAATATATCATTGATGTTTGTACAAATTTTTCAGAAGTTATTTCAGGGAAGAAAATTAATTTCGTCTTTGTCTGAATAGCTCAGTGTACAGGTATGTGTATTTTTAAAAGACACAAACTGATAAATTCAAATCAAAATAAAAAACAAAAAGCAAGCGAAAATACAAAAATAAAATATTTACATAATATACAAGGGTAGTTATCAAGCAAAGTATCTTTTCAGGTCTTGTCCATTCACCGGGTAGGTGTCAATATGCCCTTCAAGATTCTGCAATCGAAAGGAACTAGGACCCAACTTTTCAGCAATTAAAAACGGTCCAAGCCACAAGTTTTGAAATTTTGTGTGTTCTCCCTTTCCCTCGTGTGGTTTGTCCCACTTCAAGACGAGATCACCTACTTCAAAATTCCTATCTGAAGCAGAATTAGAATCGAACCAGCTCTTAACCAACTGTTGATTTTGATCTATCTTATGTTTATCTTTGGCTCTTACTTCTTCTATCTTCATCAAAGCGTTAATTCAGTTTTCTAAAGGGGGACAATCCTCTTCTTGAACTTTCCGTGACAACTGAAGCGAAGGAAGAAGAATGTGAGGTGGAAGAATTGCTTCTCTTCCATAAACGAGAAAAAAGGGGGAGTTACCTATAGAATCTTTTGGCATTACCCTATCAGCCCACAACGCGTTCAACAATGCATTGTGCCAATTTTTGTGATTTTCAACCACAGTTCTCTTGATAATTTTAATCAAGTTCTTGTTTGTTGATTCTGCTAATCCGTTGCCCTGGGGGTAGTAACTAGAAAAATACTTCATCTTGATTCCTTTTTCCAAAGCAAACTCGCTCATCTCAAGAGAGGAAAAGTAAGAAGCATTATCGAAAACTAAACAGTCAGGGATACCGAAATGAGTGATAATATTCGAATTTAGAAAGGCAATTACCTGACTGGTGTTGACAGTTCTTAATGCAACAGCTTCAGACCATCGAGTAAAGTAATCTGTGGCTATCACAATAAAAAAATTTTGTTGCGAGGACGGAGGATTGATTGGACCTATGATATCAAGGCCCCACTGCTGAAAAGGAGAATCTACTGTAACGGGTTGCAAAGGAAAGGATGGTTTTTGTAACCGCCCTGATGTTTTCTGACAGATTATACATTTACAACACAAGGCATGGGTGTCTCAAAAAAGTGTGGGCCAGTAATAACCGGCTCTCAAAACTTTATGAGCAGTGGTGTCACCACCAAAATCGCCACCAGCTTCTCCTGTATGCAACTGTAGCAGGACTTTTTCTGCTTCGTCTTTTTCAAGACAACGCATCAGTACGCCATCAAAACTCTGACGAAACAAGATACCATTAACTAGATGAAAGGAGGCAGACTTTAGTCTCAAGGCTCTTCTTTTAGTGGGGTCAAGGTGACGGGGATCTGATCCGTGTTCAAGACAGAATCTTATATCGTCGTACCAAGGACTAATGAAGTTGTGTGCAACAGATTAGACTTTGATCGCTTTGTCCTACGTTTGACGTATCACTATCTTCTTGTTGTCATGTTTCCGAATCAAAAACCAACTGACATAACCCTTGGCCTCTAACAATCTGAGCTGGGGTGATTTCTAAGTCATACTCCTACAAGGAGGTGACCCAGTTAGCTCTCTTTTCTCCTAACTCCTTCTATACTAACAGTTACTTACGGCAGGGTAGGGGACAATGACTTTCGTCCTTGACTTCAAAAGATCGGACCAGAAGTGCTTAACTTCTTTGAAAACAACGCAGGCTTGTCGATCCACTGCTGGATAGTTAAGTTCGGGGCCTTTGAAAGAGGATATCATAAAGGCGATGGGTACTTCGTGGTTCTCGGCATTCTTCTGAGTTAGGACAGCGACATAAGAACGGTCGGAAGCAAAAGTATAGAGTGTAAAATCTTGAGAGAATTCAGGGCTCATGAGAGACGGAGCGTCTATTATGGCCTTCTTTATCGCATTAAAAGCTTGATTTTCTAGGGGGCCCCAGTGATACTGGGTGTCTTTCTTAATTAATTTCTACAAGGGTCTGACCATTTCGGAGAAGCTGGGGACAAATATTCTCACGAAGTTAATTTGGCCTAAGAAAGACTGCATGAATTTTTTGGATGTAGGAGGGGGAAGTTTTGCGATGACTTGAGTCCTCTCGAGGTCAATAATCATTCCTTCGCTAGACACAATAAATCCTAGGAGTTTACCCTGTTCTACTGCAAAGATGGACTTTCCAAATTAAAACCGAATAGAGCAATATTTCAAATATTAAAATTATATGACAGAGCATATCGTAACCAAAAAACTCATTGAAATAGTTTACCAGTCAGAGCATCCGAACCATAAGGAAATCAAATCCAACATGAACGATCGTATTCTAATTTGAGCATGAAAACTTGCCGTGCGGAATAGATACAAAACAAATTGTATTGAAAACACACCATTAATTTCGTTACTTCACTCAGACAAACTTAGTAAATGAAATCCAAACGAATAACCATTCAAATCCAATAGCAAATCATATATCAAATCAAAATTCCTTCTATTTTTATCAAAATTAAATCATGTACAGGATGATCATCAAATGACAGAGGCATTTGGATGAGTGACTGAGCCATTTAAAAACAGAATTCAAATCATTATATCAACCTTAATTACTCACAAAAAATGATATCAAATTCTCATACCTGTATAGCGACAAGGCTGCTTGATCATGCTAGTTTGGAATTGACAACGACCATGGTTGATTCCACATTTTTGAAAAGGATGGAGCCGGTTGTCTTTTGCTTTTTATCTGTTGCTTGGAGCTGGTTTCTTTGACTGGTTAACACTGCAATTTGATCTTCCAGCGATTGAATTCTCGATTGGACTATGGGAACATCAATGTAATATCGTTCCAACCATGAATCGCATTGGTCACAGGGTGACTGTGTGGGTTTTGAAGGAGCAGGCGACGGTTTGGTCAAATGACCGAGGGTTTCATGGGGCAATTTAATACCAGGGTAGTTGGGGTCGTTCTTTAGGCAAGGGGGAAGGTTTTTCATGAAATCCTAAGGTGGTTTAGGACACAAACCTTGCGAGTAAGGATACTCATCGACTAAAAAACATTCAATGTCAGAATCAGAATCCTCACTCAGAACTATAGGTTTTGACTCAACAGAGGGTTTAGTCTTGTTCCTGGCCATCCGTGAAATCAAACGAGCGTTATTTTTATCCTTAGTGTTATCAGTAGGGTTTGCCTTGGGATTTTTTCTCACAGGTTTTTTAATAGTCTCGGCACTCTTAGTTACAGCGTCGGGTAAGTCAATAGGAGGGTAGGCTGAAGGCCTAGGGGCAAGCAATAGGATATGGAAGGGCACCAGGGGTACAGGCTTGACTTCACTCACCATATGTTTGTCAACCTGTATAGGGTTTGTGTCCTCGAAACCATTCCGAGCAACGAAATTTTTCCAACTATCACCATGCAAACCCAAATGATAAACAACGATAAGCTTAATAAGCCCATAGTGGAACAGATTACTGTCACCCTGCTGTCTTTTGAACCTTTTCGACATTTTATACTGGCTACAATGAAAATAAAAGGGCATATTGAGTGAATATCCCATAAAACTCATAAGTAAACGCAGGTGGTATAGAAACACAAGTCCGTATCGACCTTCACAGGTCATGAACTGTTTGATTACCATCAAAGTATCGTGCCATCGTGGTTTAAGTGCAGAGATGGGTGTACCTCTGTCACAAGAGGTGACTTTGTGAGAGAGGAACAACAGTGTCCATGGGACCTCCTCAACCTTACAATTCTTGAACCAATGTTGTCCTGTGGCAGGTAACCCCATGGAAAAACTGATAAATTTCTCATCAATTTCCAACTGTATATCGCCCACCTTGGCTCTATAGCCATCGAAGGTCATGGTAAACTGCCGTGCTACACGAAGATTAAAACCCTCAAATCGTTTCACGAAGGTAAGCCATTCGTTTTCCTCCAAGTCTTTGCGGGCATTGTCAAACATTAACAAGGCTTGGTTGCCGTTTGGCTCGATACGCACGACTGGTGCCATGGAGCCGAGCACATGGTAAACCGAGGGTTTGGATCACAATACACACACAGGAGCAAGGATTTGCGCTGCTAACAGAAGTGAACGGTGATAAGTGGTAGGCATAAATGCCATCGTGCGAAGGTGGTGGAGTTATTCACTACCATGCATAACAATTATGGTCAATAGTACCACCGCCAGAGTTCATAACTGTTATACCCACTATAACATGATTTAACACTCATGTCATTCGCCCAACCAATAAAACAATGGTAAGTGTATAAACAAACGTGTTTAATCAATGTTATACCAAAGTTTGAAACCATCAATCATACGATGCAGAACTAAAACCATATGTTTAACCATGCGCCAATGTATTGTAACAACTCATGTCCATAATTTAACCAAGGTGCCAATAGGCATTCATATAATCAACATAGGTATCATATTTAGAAAGATATATATGAAAGATTTAACCATAACACCCATGTATCTTATGAAACCAAAAGGTCAAGTAAATCAAATAAAAATGCAACTCCAAATATTAATGTATTGCAAACTCAATGAAACCCAGTCATACAATCAATATAAGAATGTCCAATGAGTATAGTTCGAAAGTTCTGCCAGGTACATAATGATAAACAAAAGGTAAGCGCAATAGGCATATCGAAAAAAAAGATAATGACAGTTCAGATAGTGATCAAAATACGACTTCGAAAGATTAGGTTTTCACACTTAGAGTCATGAAAATCAAACGAAAGTAAGTGTGCAAATGTCGCAAAAAATAAGAGTGTCGTTTATTGAAAAATGCGACGAAAAATTGATGTTTTGCAAAACATTGGTGTAGGCAGCTTATAAGACAATGGAAAAATGTGAATTGGCTGCCAACAATGGCGACACACTGGTAGAAGCAGTTATCTCTGTCAAAAGAAACAAATTCAGATTATGACAACAAAGAAAATTTCAACTCAAAAATAACAACTAGAAAATCGTATAAACATCATCATTAACCAATCTTTTCAGCAGTGTTTCAAAAGATGAAAACTGATAACAATCTTAAGATCAGCAAGTCACGGTATTAAAGATAAAATCTCCAATACTGTTGGCATGGCCATTGCTACCAGCAGGTGTCCATAGTCTCGACAAGGTTGGCATTTAACCCACTCTGACATCTGTATCCTGCCAAGAAGTTATGGATCAGAATAAAGGACATTAAAGAGGTTTCTTTTTCACAAATTTTCATATACCTGACATTGCTTCGCTGCCAGCGGGCCTGCTCAGTACCCCGGTGAAGTTGTCTTGGCGCCATGCATGCATTTACCCACTGCCAGCAGACCTATTCAGCATCCCGGCGGGTTTACAAGCACTTCCCACAGCTCTTATTCATAATTTATTTTGTTTTGTTTTTCATAGATATATAGCTGAGCGGGGTGACACTGAAAATCATGATATTTTAACATAATTTTTTCAGACCTCATCAGAATTTTTAGAACTGTCCTTTATTTAGATTCAGAGATGTTTTATTTGCAAAAACACTTCCTAAGACAGGGAGACATCTTCTGAGTCATTCCTTTACGGAAAAGGGACAGCGTAAAAAGATAATAGATGATCATGACTAACGTTACTTTGGGATGGAAATCAGTAGACTTCTTTCAAACAACAGACTTTTCCAACACAGATACAAATTTCAGCAATATATCATTGATGTTTGTACAAATTTTTCAGAAGTTATTTCAGCGACGAAAATTTCTTTCGTCTTTGTCTGAATAGCTCAGTGTACAGGTATGTGTATTTTTAAAAGACACAAACTGATAAATTCAAATCAAAATAAAAAACAAAAAGAAAGTGAAAATACAAAAATAAAATATTTACATAATATACAAGGGTAGTTATCAAGCAAAGTATCTTTTCAGGGCTTGTCCATTCACCGGGTAGGTTTCAAGCTACCCTTCAAGATTATGCAATCGAAAGGAACTAGGACCCAACTTTTCAGCAATTAAAAACAGTCCAAGCCACAAGTTTTGAAATTTTGTGTGTTCTCCCTTTCCCTCGTGTGGTTTGTCCCACTTCAAGACGAGATCGCCTACTTCAAAATTCCTATCTGAAGCAGAATTAGAATCGAACTAGCTCTTAACCAACTGTTGATGTTGATCTATCTTACGTTTAGCTTGGGCTCTTACTTCTTCTAGCTTCATCAAAGCGTTAATTCAATTTTCTAAAGGGGGACAATCCTCTTCTTGAACTTTCCGTGACAACTGAAGCGAAGGAAGAAGAATGTGAGGTGGTAGAATTGCTTCTCTGCGATAAACGAGAAAAAAGGGGGAGTTACCTATAACATCTTTTGGCGTTACCCTATCAGCCCACAGCGCGTTCAACAATGCATTGTGCCAATTTTTGTGATATTCAACCACAGTTCTCTTGATAATTTTAATCAAGTTCTTGTTTGTGGATTCTGCTAATCCGTTGCCCTGGGGGTAGTAACTAGTAGAATACTTCAGCTTGATTCCTTTTTCCAAAGTGAACTCACTCATCTCAAGAGAGGAAAAGTAAGAAGCATTATCGAAAACTAAACAGTCAGGGATACCGAAACGAGTGATAATATTCGAATTTAGATAGGCAATTACCTGACTGGTGTTGACAGTTCTTAACGCAGCAGCTTCAGACCATCGAGTAAAGTAATCTGTGGTTGTCACAATAAACTTGTGTTGTTGTGAGGACGGATGATTGATTGGACCTCTGATATCAAGGCCCCACTGCTGAAAAGGAGAATCTATTGTAACGGGCTGCAAAGGAAAGGCTGGTTTTTGTAACCGCCCTGATGCTTTCTAACAGATGATACATTTACGACACAAGGCATGGGCGTCTCGAAAAAGCGTGGGCCAGTAATAATCAATGCTCAAAGCTTTATGAACAGTGGTGTCACCACCAAAATGGCCACCAGCTTCTCCTGCATGCAACTGTAGAAGGACTTTTTTTGCTTCGTCTTTTTCAAGACAACGCATCAGTACGTCGTCAAAACTCTGACAAAACAAGATACCATTAACTAGATGAGAGGAGGCAGAATTTAGTCTCAACGCTCTTCTTTTAGCGAGGTCAAGGTGACGGGGAGCTGATCCGTGTTCAAGACAGAATCTTATATCGTCGTACCAAGGACTAACGAGGTTTTGTGTGCAACAAATTAGACTTTGATCGCTTTGTCCTAGGTTTGACGTATCACTATCTTCTTGTTGTCCTGTTTCTGAATCAACAACCAACTTACATAACCCTTGGCCTCTCACAATCCGAGTTGGGGTGATTTCTAAGTCATACTCCTGCAAGGAGGTGACCCAGTTAGCTCTCTTTTCTCCTAACTCCTTCTGTACTAACAAGTTCCTTACGGCAGGGTAGGGGACAATGACTTTCATCCTTGACTTCAAAAGATAGGACCGGAAGTGCTTAACTGCTTTGAAAACAACGTAGGCTTGCCAATCCACTGCTGGATAGTTAAGTTCGACGCCTTTGAAAGAGGAGCTCATAAAGGCGATGGGTACTTCGTGGTTCTCGGTATTCTTTTGAGTTAGGACGGCGGCATAGGAACGGTCGAAAGAAAAAGTATAGAGTGTAAAATCTTGAGAGAAGTCAGGGCTCATGAGAGACGAAGCGTCTATTATGGCCTTCTTTATCGCATTAAAAGATTGATTTTCTAGGGGTCCCCAGTGATACTGGGTGTCTTTCTTAATTAAGTTCTGCAAGGGTCTGACCATTTCGGAGAAGCTGGGGACAAAATTTCTCACGAAGTTAATTTGGCCTAAGAAACACTGCATGGATTTTTTGGATGTAGGAGGGGGGGGGGTTTGCGATGACTTGAGTCCTCTCAGGGTCAATAATAATTCCTTTGCTAGACAAAATAAATCCTAGGAGTTTACCCTATTCTACTGCAAAGATGGACTTTTTGGGGTTAAGGGAGATGCTGTATTTACGACATCGCAGTAGGACGGCTCGTAAGTGAGCTAGATGATCATTTTTGTTTTTAGAAAATAAAGTCACATAATCTAAGTAAACTACGACAAACTGATTAATTAAGCCTCAGAAAGCAATGTCCATTTCTCTCTGAAAAGTGGCACTAGCATTAATTAATCCAAAGGGCATTTTGTGATAAGCATAAGTGCCCCACGGAGTACGGAAGGTAGTTTTGAGTTGGTTTGGCGGAGACATCAGGACTTGGTTGTATCCAGATAAACCATCCAGTAAGGATAGCCTCTAAGAACCAGATACCCGTTGAAGGATATGTTCCATGGGTGGGACAGGATAGTTGTCTTTGTCAGATGCTCTATTGAGGTTTTGGAAATCGACGCCGAGTCGGATTTCCCCGTTTTTCTTCCGAACTGGGACAAGGTTGGACACCCATTGAGTGTGCCTAACAGGAAAAATTATTTTAGCACTTAGGATTTTATTCAATTCTTTTTGAATGGTCAGTTCTAGTTTAGGGTGCATCTTCCTCAGTTTCTGCTGGAAGGGTAAGGTTTGGGGATTCGTCGGGATGACATGTTGTGTGATATTAGGGTCGGAAGTTTTAAGATCATCATAAGTCCATGCAAAAACATCGTTAAATTCTTTAAATAATTTAACAAAAGCAACTTTTTATTGTCTAGAACATCCCAAGCCTAGGTTAATGCACTGAGGATTTTCATTAGTTGCTAAGTTTACTTTTTCATAAGACAACGAGGAACTATTAGTTTTACAATTGACTGTTTTTTTAAATTTATCTTCAAAATCATAAAAATTATCTAGTCTAACTATAGATTTTGTATGGAATTTACCATGTCTGACAGAGCTTCAGGAGATTTCGGATCAGGTATTACCGTAAAATCATGAAAATTATCGTCGTGCGTGCGTTCATCTATCACCACGCCTTGAAAGGTTTCTTCCATGTGCAGAAAGTTAATGATCTGCTGATCATTGTCAAATACTCTCCAGTTCGTGATATTGTCAGGAACAGATGGTCGAAATAGTAGCTCAATGGAGAATGCGTCTGGCGACAAGCCTTCTGCAGGAAGAAGTTTAGAGGCTACATTATCTAATAGATCTGCTTCAACATTATTTAATCTAGGAATGGAATTTATATTGAAAGAAGAAAATGTATTCATTAAACTCCATACCTCAGACTGGTAGCTCTTGAGATGTAGAGAGAGACAGTGGATAGAATTTCTTACCTGCCTAACCACTATTTCAGAGTTGCCAAAGACGGTTAGATTTTGAATGTTGATATCTAGAGATTTTCTAAGACCTTGCAGTAAAGCCTCATATTCTGCAGTATTATTAGTACATTCAAATTCTAGTCTACAAGCCATTAATGTCTTGTTACCTGCCGGATCGATAATGATGCAGCCTGCACCAGCTCCTTCTTTATACTTAGAACCGTCAAAATATAGAGACCAAATTTTATTTTCATCGGGCACATGGGACTGTTGTATAGAAGTTGTTGGTTGCATATATGCTACAATCTCGGACTGCTATTCTGGATTGCTGATAGGTGAAGCCTTGGCCATGAAATTGCCGAAGAAGGTGTCCATCCCTTGTACTTTAGGTGTATCTGCAGAAGGTGTATATGGTTTGTTGGGATCGTTTAAATCTGTGACCATGAACTTAAGGTAGGGCTCATGATTCACCCTGGTCTTGTTAGGCCTACCGTTCTCTGGAAGCCATAAGTAAGACCAGTCTGTCGCGAAGTAACCATGTAGCTGCTCCGACTAGTCCCTGCTTAAAAATAAACCATACACTTCCAGAATATCCACAACAATTATATCAATAATTTGATGAACCTTGGGGTTAGATGATAATCTGATAAGCACATTTTTTAGTTCACCTATAACTTTAACATTGGTTCGATCAAGCTGTATGATTTTTAAAGTAGACGGTTCCACTTCAGTGTTAATATTTTGGCAGACAGACCAAGGCATCACATTGGATGACGCTTCTGAATCCACCATACAATTATGCACGTTTCTGTTAAAAATTTCGAAAGTTAAAAAGAAAGTCGGTACATTTTTGCGAGTACTAAGAATAGTAGCTTGTGGCTTTTTACTCCCAGTTTCTATAGCTACTTTGTCCACATTATTTACATTATTTACATTACTTACAGGAAGGCTTCCCTTATATTGAGGATCAAGATTATTTTTAGTGGAAGTCTTCTGAGGGGCTTTGCTTGGCACAACCTTGTTACCACTTGAATTACCATTTTTTCCATTCTTTGAAATATTTTGCAACATATTTTGAAGAAGAAATGGAAACTTCAATAACTCATAAATAGAAATGTTATCCCTTAACTTTTTAAGATCTTCAACAACATCATAATCTAAGTTGGGGTTCACATTACTCTGTTTAGTCTCAGTTGATTTAGATTGCTTTGGAGGCGAGGTTGTTGTATTTTCGGAAGAAGGTTTATTTGTTTCCTTACTCCTGGTGTTATAAGGGTGAACCGTCTCGAAGTTATCTTGAAAGATGTTATCCGAGAAGTGTCCAAAAATGTTTGGAGAAGACTCTTCTTCTTGGACTGTCTCTTGTTCAACTACCTCCTCAGGGATCTCAGGAGGCATCAAGTTATCCTGGGCTTCTAGAATTGTTTGAAGTGCACATTGAAAACTTTCTATATTTAAGCCTTTGGTGGTTGGGTTAGGTCGGTTGGAAGGAAAAGGATTTCGGAAAGGAGGTTTGTAGGGACCTTTGCTCGAGGAAGCTTCTTCGGTCGACCTCTTTAAGTCTATAACTTGATTTGACAGTTTTTGAACAACTTTAGTTAGGTTTTCCAAATCAGACTTTTCAAGTTGTATTTTACTTTGAGTGGGTCTGGGGAGTATTTCAATCTTCTTTTTGGAAGAAGAATTAGTCTTGGTTTCGTTGTTAGAAGATTATTTAAGACCAAGTATATCCTTTTCAATCTGGCTGGCCTCCTCGAAGGCCTCTAACAACGTGCCTTTCTTGGATCGTTTAACCCAAATAGCTATACTTTGATGCAAAGATTTAGTGTAATAAGCTATTATAAGACTCTCAGCAGGCATGGAATCCGTAGGGATTCGGTTTTTGAGTGTTAAGAATCTTTGATTAAAGTCTTTAACTTTTTCTTTTGGGTTCATTTTTAAGCTAGAAAGATCCATGACTAGGACTTCCGGAGGTTTACCGTCTCCGAAGTTTTCCAAAAAGCATGATTCAAACTTTTCCCAAGACACGATGGTATGGGGTTGTTGGGAAAAGTACCATGTGGGTGGATTTCCCTCGAAGGTATAAGGGAACAACCTACATACAACGTCTTCATGTTCAACATTGCGGAGTCTAATGGCTAACATAAACTTTTTAATGTGATCTTCAACAATCTGTTTTGAGTCAGGGTCAAACTTGGGGAGCCATTTCTCCGGGTGTTTAGGTAAAGGGTGTTGGGCTCCAGGTACAGCTACAACATCCTAGTCAAGCCAAGGTCTAGCAGGGTTTTTCTGATTTTCCATTGGGGTAGTGGGTGTGGAAGGATGAGAAGGGGAATCTCTTTCGTCAGAGGAATCTCCTCGAGAAGAGGAAGGAGATGATGGAGGTGGTGAAGGAGGTATCCCAGATCCTCCTACAACATGATTCAAAATTGGATCTGTAGGATTCACAGTGAGGTTAGTATCTCCTAATTGTTCTCTGATATCAGAGAAATCCAAAGGTTGGCCCCACGGGCGATTTGGTTGCCTCAAGAGAGCTAAGGCACTATGTGTTTTAATGAGAGATTGACGGAAAATCTCTTGTATGTCACCACCTGTAGGATTAGGGGTTGTTGGCTCAACTGTGATCTGTGGATCGTCGGTTGAAGTAGTTGTTGTTTGAAGGGGAATATTATCATGTGAACGGCTTCTAGTCACTATAGGTGAGCGATTAGGGGGTGGAGGAGTCTTGCGACCGCCTCGTGCCATTAATTAAGTTCAGGCCCTCCTTCTAGCGCCATTTGTTGACGGGCGAAAATGACCGTCCGTCAACTGAGAGAGTGGAACCGGTCCAGGGTTGTCTAATAACCCAAGCCGTTTGGAATGAACCATCCTGATGGGTTTAGCGGCTCCGTTAGCCGATCTAAGGTCCTAAGAAACCAAAGAGAGAACTAATCTAAACTAACTAATCTAACTAAAACTAAATAAAACACACTAAACTAATTAACAATAAATAAAACAAACTAATAAACTAACCTAATTAATTATCTAACTACTATCTGAAATACAACTTATTCACAAAATGTACAATATCTACAATTTACAGATTTAAATAAAACCTGAAAAAATTCATTTGCAATCTTCCCTAAGATAGAGAAAGGTATTTTTTGTTGATTTTATAATTTTATAACAAGAAATAAAACAGAAAACTAATTAAACTAAGCACTAATATACTAATTCTAATTACTAAACAAATAAATGACAAACTGACCTGGAAACGCTCCAGGTTTGTCCTGTGTATGATGATCTTCTAAGCTGATCGGAGGGAGGAAACCCGCACCGAATAATCCAGTAGATTCTCGTAAACGATAGTTGCAATTCTCTTTAAGTTTGTTTACAGGACAAACAAGACATAAAAATCACAACAATCATATAATTTATAAATCTCTACAATTAGGTAAACCTGTTATGCAAAGACTTATACAAAGTAATTCAATTGATGAAGAAGAGAAATCTGTCATTCATAAACTGAATCAAGTAATTGTTGTGTTCTTAAGTACTGGAAGAAATCAGATATGGATGAAACATTAATTAATTCATATCATTTTGCAAAAGACCATGATATCTAAAGAAGTCACTAATCAAATGCAAACTGATAAACATAAACATGAAACAAAAGATTGATATTATGAAAAGCTAAAGCTGTAGAAGAACATCAACTTTTGTCTCAGTTTGTATTAGAATTTCATATCCTTGTTCTCCCACGAATGAGGATGATCCTTATTACAAAAAATAATAAGTATTTATAAGTTTTTCCACAGGGTAAAACCTCCCTATGGAAGTTATAAATCTGTTTACATAAAATTTGGGAAGATCTCCCAAGTTCAACCAAACTAGGAAACTACAATAAAACTAGAAACACAAATATCCTCTAAACTGTCCATCAAATCCCATGAAATTCGAATTCACCTGAAAAGGACCAGAAATGAACAAGTTAGAAGGATCTTTTATTAATAAAATAATAAAAATGTAATTCTATAGACTGGCTACAGAATCATGCGATTTTGTAGCTAGTCTAAATAAGATACAGAATCAACATTAAAATAAATAAAAAATCTTTTAAAAGAATTAAATCCAATTATCTTCCAGTAACCATTTGAAAATGAATCATTGAGATCAGAATGGTTATATCAGTCAGATTTAAACAGGATAAAAAATGATTCAACTGAATACGGAGATAGGAATACTCTGTTCTCTTGTTACCACAAAGTCGGGTCCACAGAGACATAATCGAAAAGTAGTAATATTGTTTCATATCCAATTGAAACCGATAATCAAACAAATCGCAAGCAATTGTTACGATGCCTTGTCAAAAAAGTATGATCGAATCGAACAGGATCAATTTCAAATCATTATAGCTGTAACGATATAACAGAAATATTCATACCATAAGCGAATTAAACCAACACTGGTGCGTAACTGTCTGTGAACGAAATCGTGATGAGATCACTCAGCTGGCAACAGGTTTGACAAGAATTATATGATCGTTTGTTTTTAGTAAACTTGGTAGACAAGATCGATTTCCTTTGATCAAAATTATTTGTTTGAAACGCATTATAACCGGATTTGATAGAGAAAACAAATATTGACCAATTCGTTTGCAAGTTAAAAACAAACAGAGCAGCATTTCACGATGTGAATCTAACTCATGAGAGCAATCGAACCAACTGAAAATAGACAGCAATCCATTTAAGCGAATCAAACAGCGAGGGGTTTTAACATAATCATAGTAAATTGAAATTGTCCCACGATTCAGGCATGAATAACATGAGCATATTGTTTTTATAAAAACATAGTCGTTTTTTCCCAAATTAAAACCAAATAGAGAAATATTTCAACTTTGAAAATTATATGACAGAGCATATCGTAACCAACAAATTCATTGAAATAGTTTACCAATCAGAGCATCCGAACCATAAGGAAATCAAATCCAACACGAACGATCGTATTCTAATTTGAGCATGAAAACTTGTCGTGTGGAATAGATACAAAACGAATTGTATTGAAAGCACACCATTAATTTCGTTACTTCACTCAGAAAAACTTAGCAAATGAAATCCAAATGAATAACCATTCAAATACAATAACAAATCGTTTATCAAATCAAAATTCCTTCTATTTTTATCAAAACGAAATCATGTACAGGATGATCACCGAATGACAGAGGCATTTTGATGAGTGACTGAGCCATTTAAAAACAGAATTCAAATCATTATATCAACCTTAATTACTCACAAAAAATGATATCAAATTCTCATACGTGTATAGCGACAAGGCTACTTGATCATGCCAGTTTGGAATTGACAACGGCCATGGTTGATTCCACATTTTTGAAAAGGATGGAGCCAGTTGTCTTTTTCTTTTTATCTGTTGCTTGGAGCTGGTTTCTTTGACTAGTTAACGCTGCAATTTGATCTTCCAGCGATTGAATTCTTGATTGGACTATGGGAACATCAATGTAATATCGTTCCAACCATGAATCGTAATGGTCACAGGGTGACTGTGTGGGTTTTCAAAGAGCAGGCGAGGGTTTGGTCAAATGACCGAGGGTTTCACGGGGCAATTTAATACCAGGGTAGCTGGGGTCGTTCTTTAGGCAAGGGGGAAGGTTTGTCACGAAATCGTAAGGTGGTTCAGGACACAAACCTTGCGAGTAAGGATACTCATCGACTAAAAAACATTCAATGTCAGAATCAGAATCCTCACTCAAAACTATAGATTTTGACTCAACAGAGGGTTTAGGCTTGTTCCTGGCCATCCGTGAAATCAAACGAGCATTATTTTTATACTTAGTGTTATCAGTATGGTTTTCCTTGGGCTTTTTGCTCACAAGTTTTTTAATAGTCTCGGCACTCTTAGTTATAGCGTCGGGTAAGTCGATAGGAGGGTAGGCCGAAGGCTTAGGAGTAGGCAATAGGATATGGAAGGGAACCGGGGGTACAGGCTTGACGTCACTCACCATAGGTTTGTCAACCTGTATAGGGTTTGTGTCCTCGAAACCATTCCGAGCAACGAAATTTTTCCAACTATCACCATGCAAACCCAAATGATAAACAACGATAAGATTAATAAGCCCATAGTGGAACATACTACTGTCACCCTGCTGCCTATTGAACCTTTTCGATATTTATATAGGCTACGATGAAAATAAAAGGGCATATTGAGCGGATATCCCATAAAACTCATAAGTAAACGCAGGTGGTAGAGAAACACAAGTCCGTATCGACCTTCACAGGTCACGAACTGTTTGATTACCATCAAAGTATCGTGGCATCGTGGTTTAAGTGTAGAGATGGGCATACCTCTGTCACAAGAGGTGACTTTGCGCGAGAGGAACAACAGTGTCCATGGGACCTCCTCGACCTTACAATTCTTGAACCAATGTTGTCCTGTGGCAGGTAACCCCATGGCAAAACTGATAAATTTCTCATCAATTTCCAACTGTATATCGCCCACCTTGGCTCTATAGCCATCGAAGGTCATGGTAAACTGTCGTGCTACACAGAGATTAAAACAGTCAAATCGTTTCACGAAGGTAATCCATCTGTTTTCCTCCAAGTCTTTGCGGGAATTGTCAAACATTAACAGGGCTTGGTTCCCATTTGGTTCGATACGCACGACTGGTGCCATGGAGCCGAGCACATGGTAAACCGAGGGTTTGGATCACAATACACACACAGGAGCAAGGATGCGTGCTGCTAACAAAAGTGAATGGTGATAAGTGGTAGGAATAAATGCCATCGTGTGAAGGTGGTGGAGTTATTCACTGCCATGCATAACAAGTATGGTCAATAGTACCACCACCGGTGTTCATAGCTGTTATACCCACTATAACATGATTTAACACTCATGTCATTCGCCCAACCAATAAAAAAATGGTAAGTGTATAAACAAACGTGTTTAATCAATGTTATACCAAAGTTTGAAACCATCAATCATACGATGCAGAACTAAAAGCATATGTTTAACCATGCGCCAATGTATTGTAACAACTCATGTCCATAATTTAACCAAGGTGCCAATAGGCATTCATATAATCAACATAGGTATCATATTTAGAAAGATATATATGAAAGATTTAACCATAACACCCATGTATCTTATGAAACCAAAAGGTCAAGTAAATCAAATAAAAATGCAACTCCAAATATTAATGTATTGCAAACTCAATGAAATCCAGTCATACAATCAATATAAGAATGTCCAATGAGTATAGTTCGAAAGTTCTGCCAAGTACATAATGATAAACAAAAGGTAAGCGCAATAGGCATATCGACAAAAAGATAATGACAGTTCAGATAGTGATCAAAATACGACTTCGAAAGATTAGGTTTTCATGCTTAGAGTCGTGAAAATCAAACGAAAGTAAGTGCGCAAATGTCACAAAAAATAAGAGTGTCGTTTATTGAAAAATGCGACGAAAAATTGATGTTTTGCAAAACATTGGTGTAGGCAACTTATAAGACAATGGGAAAATGTGAATTGGCTGCCAACAATGGCAACACACTGGTAGAAGCAGTTATCTCTGTCAAAAGAAACAAATTCAGATTATGACAGCAAAGAAAATTTCAACTCAAAAATAACAACTAGAAAATCGTATAAACGTAATCATTAACCAATCTTTTCAGCAGTGTTTCAAAAGATGAAAACTGATAACAATCTTAAGATCAACAATTCACGATATTAAAGATAAAATTTCCAATACTGTTGGCATGGCCACTGCTGCCAGCAACCATCCATAGCCTCGACAGGGTTGCCATTTAACCCACTCTGACATCTGTATCCTGCCAAGAAGTTCTGGATTAGAATAAAGGACATTAAAGAGGTTTCTTTTGCACAAATTTTCATATACCCGACATTTCTTCGCTGCCAGCGGGCCTGTTCAGTACCCCGATGAAGTTGTCTTGGTGCCATGCATGCATTTACCCGCTTCCAGCGAACCTGTTCAGCATCCCGACGGGTTTACAAGCACTTTCCATAGCTCTGATTCATAATTTATTTTGTTTTGTTTTTCATAGATATATAGCTGAGCGGGGTGACGCTGAAAATCATGATATTTTACCATAATTTTTTCAGACCTCATCGGAATTTTTAGAACTGTCCTTTATTTAGATTCAGAGATGTTTTATTTGCAAAAACACTTCCTAAGACAGGGAGACATCTTCTGAGTCATTCCTTTACGGAAAATGGACAGCGTAAAAAGATAATAGATGATCATGACGAACTTTACTTTGGGATGGAAATCAGTAGACTTCTTTCAAACAACAGACTTTTCCAACACAGATACAAATTTCAGCAATATATCATTGATGTTTGTACACATTTTTCAGAAGTTATTTCAGCGAAGAAAATTTCTTTCGTCTTTGTCTGAATAGCTCAGTGTACAGGTATGTGTATTTTTAAAAGACACAAACTGATAAATTCAAATCAAAATAAAAAACAAAAAGCAAGCGAAAATACAAAAATAAAATATTTACATAATATACAAGGGTAGTTATCAAGCAAAGTATCTTTTCAGGGCTTGGCCATTCACCGGGTAGGTGTCAAGCTGCCCTTCAAGATTCTGCAATCGAAAGGAACTAGGACCCAACTTTTCAGCAATTAAAAACGGTCCAAGCCACAAGTTTTGAAATTTTGTGTGGTCTCCCTTTCGCTCGTGTGGTTTGTCCCACTTCAATACGAGATCGCCTACTTCAAAATCCCTATCGGAAGCATAATTATAATCGAACTAGCTCTTAACCAATTGTTGATGTTGATCTATCTTACGTTTATCTTGGGCTCTTACTTCTTCTAGCTTCATCAAAGCGTTAATTCAGTTTTCTAAAGGGGGACAATTCTCTTCTTGAACTTTCCGTGACAACTGAAGCGAAGGAAGAATAAAGTGAGGTGGCAGAATTGCTTCTTTTCCATAAACGAGAAAAAAGGGGGAGTTACCTATAGCATCTTTTGGCGTTACCCTATCATCCCACATCGCGTTCAACAACGCATTGTGCCAATTTTTGTGATTTTCAACCACAGTTCTCTTGATAACTTTAATCAAGTTCTTGTTTGTTGATTCTGGTAATCTGTTGCCCTGGGGGTAGTAACTAGCAAAATACTTCAGCTTGATTCCTTTTTCCAAAGTGAACTTGCTCATCTAAAGAGAGGAAAAGTAAGAAGAATTATCGAAAACTAAACAGTCAGGGATACCGAAACGAGTGATAATATTCGAATTTAGAAAGGCAATTACCTGACTGGTGTTGACAGTTCTTAACGTAGCACCTTCAGACCATCGAGTAAAGTAATCTGTGGCTGTCACAATAAACTTGTGTTTTTGCGAAGACGTAGGATTGATTGGACCTATGATATCAAGGCCCCACTGCTGAAAAGGAGAATCTACTATAACATGCTGCAAAGGAAAGGATGGTTTTTGTAACCGCCATGATACTTTCTGACAGATGATACATTTACGACACAAGGCATGGGCGTCTCAAAAAAGAGGGCCAGTAATAACCGGCTCTCAAAACTTTATGAGCAGTGGTGTCACCACCAAAATGGCCACCAGCTTCTCCTGCATGCAACTATAGCAGGACTTTTTTTGCTTCGTCTTTTTCAAGACAACGCATCAGTACGTCGTCAAAACTCTGACGAAACAAGATACCATTAACTAGATGCGAGGAGGCAGACTTTAGTCTCAATGCTCTTCTTTTAGTGGGGTCAAGGTGATGGGGAACTGATCCGTGTTCAAGACAGAATATTATATCGTCGTACCAAGGACTAACGAGGTTTTGTGTGCAACAGATTAGACTTTGATCGCTTTGTCCTAGGTTTGACGTATCACTATCTTCTTGCTGTCATGTTTCTGAATCAACAACCAACTTACATAACCCTTGGCCTCTCACAATCTGAGCTGGGGTGATTTCTAATTCATACTCCTGCAAGGAGGTGACCCAGTTAGCTCTCTTTTCTCCTAACTCCTTCTGTACTAACAAGTTCCTTACGGCAGGGTAGGGGACAATGACTTTCGTCCTTGACTTCAAAAGATAGGACCGAAAGTGCTTAACTGCTTTGAAAACAACGTAAGCTTGTCGATCCACTGCTGGATAGTTAAGTTCGATGCCTTTGAAAGAGGACCTCATAAAGGCGATGGGTACTTCGTGGTTCTCGACATTCTTCTGAGTTAGGACGACGGCATAGGAATGGTCGAAAGCAAAAGTATAGAGTGTAAAATCTTGAGAGAAGTAAGGGCTCATGAGAGACGGAGCGTCTATTATGGCCTTATTTATCACATTAAAATCTTGATTTTCTAGGGGTCCCGAGTGATACTGGGTGTCTTTCTTAATTAAGTTCTGCACAGGTCTGACCATTTCGGAGAAGCTGGGGACAAATCTTCTCACGAAGTTAATTTGGCCTAAGAAAGACTGCCTGGATTTTTTGGATGTAGGAGGGGGGAGTTTTGCGATGACTTGAGTCCTCTCGGGGTCAATAATCATTCCTTCGCTAGACACAATAAATCCTAGGAGTTTACCCTGTTCTACTGCAAAGATGGACTTTTTGGGGTTAAGGGAGATGTTGTATTTACGACATCGCAGTAGGATGGCTCGTAAGTGAGCTAGATGGTCATTTTTGTTTTTAGAAAATACAGTCACATCATCTAAGTAAACTACGATGGACTGATTAATTAAACCTCGGAAAGAAATGTCCATTGCTCTCTGAAAAGTGGCACCGGCATTAATTAATCCAAAGGCCATTTTGTGATAAGCATAATTGCCCCACGAAGTATGGAAGGTAGTTTTGAGTTGGTCTGGCGGAGACATCAGGACTTGGTTGTATCCAGAGAAACCATCCAGTAAGGATAGCCTCTCGGAACCAGATACCTATTGAAGGATCTGTTCCATGGGTGGGACAGGATAGTTGTCTTTGTCAGACGCTCTATTGAGGTTTTGGAAATCGACGCAGAGTCAGATTTCCCTGTTTTTCTTCCGAACTGGGACAAGGTTGGACACCCATTGAGTGTGCCTAACAGGAAAAATTATTTTAGCACTTAGGAATTTATTCAATTCTTTTTGAATGGTCGGTTCTAGTTTAGGGTGTAGCTTCCTCAGTTTCTGCTGGAAGGGTAAGGTTTGGGGATTCATCGGGATGACATGTTGTATGATATTAGGGTCGAAAGTTTTAAGATCATCATAAGTCCATGCAAAAACATCCTTAAATTCTTTAAATAATTTAACAAAAGCAACTTTTTATTGTCTAGAACATCCCAAGCCTAGGTTAATGCACTGAGGATTTTCATTAGTTGCTAAGTTTACTTTTTCATAAGACAACGAGGAACTATTAGTTTTACAATTGACTGTTTTTTTAAATTTATCTTCAAAATCATAAAACTTCTCTAGTCCAACTATAGATTTTGGTATGGAATTTACCATGTCTGACAGAGCTTCAGGAGATTTCGGATCAGGTATTACCGTAAAATCATGAAAATTATCGTCGTGCGTGCGTTCATCTATCACCGCACCTTGAAAGGTTTCTTCCATGTGCAGAAAGTTAATGATTTGTTGATCATTTTCAAATACTCTCCAGTTCGTGATATTGTCAGGAACAGATGGTCGAAATAACAGCTCAATGGAGAATGCGTCTGGCGACAAGCCTTCTGCAGGAAGAAGTTTAGAGGCTACATTAGCTAATAGATCTGCTTCAGCATTATTTAATCTAGGAATGGAATTTATATTGAAAGCAGAAAATTTATTCATTAAACTCCATACCTCAGACTGGTAGCTCTTGAGATGCGGAGAGAGACAGTGGGTAGAATTTATTACCTGCCTAACCACTATTTCAGAGTCGCCAAAGACGGTTATATTTTGAATGTTCATATCTAGATATTTTCTGAGACCTTGTAGTAAAGCCTCATATTCTGCAGTATTATTAGTACATTCAAATTCTAGTCTACAAGCCATTAATGTCTTGTTACCTGCCGGATCGATAATGATGCGGCCTGCACCAGCTCCTTCTTTAGACTTAGAACCGTCGAAATATAGAGACCAAATTTGATTTTCATCGGGCACATGGGACTGTTGTATAGAAGTTGTTGGTTGCATATATGCTACAATCTCGGATTGTTGTTCTGGATTGCTGATAGGTGAAGCCTTGGCCATGAAATTGCCGAAGAAGGTGTCCATCCCTTGTACTTTAGGTGTATCTGCAGAAGGTGTATATGGTTTGTTGGGATCATTTAAATCTCTGACCATGAATTTAAGGTAGCACTCATGATTCACCCTGATCTTGTTAGGCCTACCGCTCTCAGGAAGCCATAAGTGAGACCAGTCTGTCGCGAAGTAACCATGTAGCTTCTCCGACCAGTCCCTGCTTAAAAATAAACCATACACTTCTGGAATATCCACAACAATTATATCAATAATTTGATGAACCTTGGGGTTAGATGATAATCTGATAAGCACATTTTTTAGTTCAACTATAACTTTAACATTGGTTTGATCAAGTTGTATGATTTTTAAAGTAGACGGTTCCACTTCAGCGTTTATATTTTGGCAGACAGACCAAGGCATCACATTGGATGACGCTCCTGAATCCACCATACAATTATGCACGTTTCTGTTAAAAAATTTGAAAGTTAACAAGAAAGACGGTACATTTTTGCGAGTACTAAGAATAGTAGCTTGTGGCTTTTTACTTGCAGTTTCTATAGTTACTTTGTCCACATTATTTACATTATTTACATTACTTACAGGAAGGCTTCCCTTATATTGAGGATCAGAATTATTTTTAGTGGAAGTCTTCTGAGGGGCTTTGCTTGGCACAACCTTGTTACCACTTGAATTACCATTTTTGCCATTCGCTAAAATATTTTGCAACATTTTTTGAAGCGTAAATGGAAACTTCAATAACTCATAAATAGAAATGTTAGCCCTTAAATTTTTAAGATCTTCAACAACATCATAATCTAAGTTGGGGTT
>ML799138.1:75288-93110 GCA_009831015.1 Picea engelmannii | reverse complement strand
TTACCATTTTTGCCATTCGCTAAAATATTTTGCAACATTTTTTGAAGCGTAAATGGAAACTTCAATAACTCATAAATAGAAATGTTAGCCCTTAAATTTTTAAGATCTTCAACAACATCATAATCTAAGTTGGGGTTCACATTACTCTGTTTAGACTCAACTGATTTAGATTTCTTTGGAGGCGAGGTTGTTGTATTTTCAGAAGAAGGTTTATTTGTTGCCTTACTACTGGTGTTATAAGGGTGAACCGTCTCGAAGTTAGCTTGAAAGATGTTATCCGAGAAGTGTCCAAAAATGTTTGGAGAAGACTCTTCTTCTTGGACTGTCTCTTGTTCAACTACCTCCTCAGGGATCTCAGGAGGCATCAAGTTATCCTGGGCTTCTAGAATTGTTTGAAGTGCACATTGCAAACTTTCTAGATTCAAGCCTTCGGTGGTTGGGTTAGGTCGGTTGGAAGGAAAAGACTTTCGGAAAGGAGGTTTGTAGGGTCCTTTCCTCGAGGAATCTTCTTCGGTCGACCTCTTTAAGTCTATAACTTGATTTGACAGTTTTTGAACAACTTTAGTTAGGTTTTCCAAATCAGAGTTTTTAGGTTGTATTTTACTTTGAGTGGGTCTGGGGAGTATTTCAATCTTCTTTTTGGAAGAAGAATTAGTCTCGATTTCGTTGTTAGAAGAGTCTTTAAGACTAAGTATATCCTTTTCAATCTGGCTGGCCTCCTCGAAGGCCTCTAACAACGTGGCTTTCTCGGATCGTTTAACCCAAATAGCTATGCTTTGATGCAAAAATTTAGTGTAATAAGTTATTATAAGACTCTCAGCAGGCATGGAATCCATAGGGATTCGGTTATTGAGTGTTAAGAATCTTTGATTAAAGTCTTTAACTTTTTCTTTTGGGTTCATTTTTAAGCTAGAAAGATCCATGACTAGGACTTCCGGAGGTTTACCGTCCCCGAATTTTTCCAAAAAGCATGACTCAAAATTTTCCCAAGACACGATGGTATGGGTTTGTTGGGAAAAGTACCATGTGGATGCATTGCCCTCAAAGGTATAAGGGAACAACCTACAGACAACGTCTTCATGTTCAACATTGCGGAGTCTAATGGCTAACATAAACTTTTTAATGTGATCTTCAACAATCTGTTTTGAGTCAGGGTCGAACTTGGGGAGCCATTTCTCTGGGTGTTTAGGTAAAGGGTGTTGGGCTCCAGGTACAACTACAGCATCCTGTTCAAGCCAAGGTCTAGCAGGGTTGTTCTAATTTTCCATTGGGGTAGTGGGTGTGGAAGGATGAGAAGGGGAATCTCCTTCATCAGAGGAATCTCCTCCAGAAGAGAAAGGAGATGATGGAGGTGGTGAAGGAGGTATCCCAGATCCTTCTGCAGCAGGATTCAAAATTGGATATGTAGGATTCACAGTGAGGTTAGTATCTCCTAATTGTTCTCTGATATCAGAGAAATCCAAAGGTTGGCCCCACGGGTGATTTGGTTGCCTCAAGCGAGCTAAGGCACTATGTGTTTTAAAGAGAGATTGACGGACAATCTCTTGTATGTCACCACCTGTAGGATTAGGGGTTGTTGGCTCAACTGTAATCTGTGGATCGTTGATTGAAGTAGTTGTTGTTTGAAGGGGAATATTATTGTGTGAATGGATTCTAGTCACTATAGGTGAGCGATTAGAGGGTGGAGGAGTCTTGCGACCGCCTCCTGCTTTTAATTAAGTTCAGGCCCTCCTTCTAGCGCCATTTGTTGACGGGCAAAAATGATCGTCCGTCAACTGAGAGAGTGGAACCGGTCTGGGGTTGTCTAATAACCCAATCTGTTTGGAATGAACCACCCTGACGGGTTTAGCGGCTCTGTTAGCCGATCTAAGTTCCTAAGAAACCAAAGAGAGAACTAATCTAAACTAACTAATCTAACTAAAACTAAATAAAACACACTAAACTAATTAACAATAAATAAAACAAACTAATAAACTAACCTAATTAATTATCTAACTACTATCTGAAATATAACTTATTCACAAAATGTACAATATCTACAATTTACAGATTTAAATAAAACCTGAAAAAATTCATTTGCAACCTTCCCTAAGACAGAGAAAGGTATTTTTTGTTGATTTTATAATTTTATAACAAGAAATAAAACATAAAACTAACTAAACTAAGAACTAATATACTAATTCTAATTGCTCAACAAATAAATGAAAAACTGACCTGGAAACGCTCCAGGTTTGTCCTGTGTATGATGATCTTCTAAGCTGATCGGAGGGAGGAAACCCGCACCGAATAATCCAGTAGCTTCTTGTAAACGATAGCTGCAATGCTCTTTAAGTTTGTTTACAGGACAAACAAGACATAAAAATCACAACAATCATATAATTTATAAATCTCTACAATTAGGTAAACCTATTATGCAAAGACTTATACGAAGTAATTCAATTGATGAAGAAGAGAAATTTGTCATTCATAAACTGAATCAAGTAATTGTTGTGTTCTTAAGTACTGGAAGAAATCAGATATGGATGAAACATTAATTAATTCATATCATTTTGCAAAAGACCATGATATCTAAAGTAGTCACTAATCAAATGCAAACTGATAAACATAAACATGAAACAAAAGATAGATATTATGAAAAGCTAAAGTTGTAGCAGAACATCAACTTCTGTCTCAGTTTGTATTAGAATTTCATATCCTTGTTCTCCCACGAATGAGGATGATCCTTATTACAAAAAATAATAAGTATTTATAAGTTTTTCCACAGGGTAAAACCTCCCTATGGAAGTTATAAAACTGTTTACATAAAATTTGGGAAGATCTCCCAAGTTCAACCAAACTAGGAAACTACAATAAAACTAGAAACACAAATATCCTCTAAACTGTCCATCAAATCCCATGAAATTCGAATTCACCTAAAAAGGACCAGAAATGAACAAGTTAGAAGGATCTTTTATTAATAAAATAATAAAAATTTAATTCTATAGACTGGCTACAGAATCATGCGATTCTGTAGCTAGTCTAAATAAGATACATAATCAACATTAAAATAAAATAAAATCTTTTAAAAGAATTAAATCCAATTATCCTCCAGTAACCATTTGAAAACGAATCATTGAGATCATAATGGTTATATCAGTCAGATTTAAACAGAACCAAAAATGATTCAACTGAATACAGAGATAGGAATACTCTGTTCTCTTGTTACCACAAATTCGGGTCCACAGAGACATGATCGAACAGTATTAAGATTGTTTCATATCCAATTGAAACCGATAATCAAACAAATCGCAAGCAATTGTTACGATCCCTTGTCAAAAAAGTATGATCGAATCGAACAAGATCAATTTCAAATCGTTATAGCTGTAACGATATAACAGAAAGATTCATACCATAAGCGAATTAAACCAACACTGGTGCGTAACTGTCTGTGAACGAAATCGTGATGAGATCACTCAGCTAGCAACAGGGTTCACAAGAATTATATGATCGTTTGTTTTTAGTAAACTGGGTAGACAAGATTGATTTCCTTTGATCGAAATTATTTGTTTGAAACGCATTATAACCGGATTCGATAGAGACAACAAATATTGACCAATTCGTTTGCAAGTTAAAAACAAACAGAGCAGCATTTCACGATGTGAATCTAACTCATGAGAGAAATCGAACCAACTGAAAATAAACAACAATCCATTTAAGCGAATCAAACAGGGAGGGGTTTTAACATAATCATAGTAAATCGAAATTGTCCCACGATTCGGGCATGAATAACATGAGCATATTGTTTTTATAAAAACATAGTCGTTTTTTCCCAAATTAAAACCGAACAGAGCAATATTTCAACTTTGAAAATTATATGACAGAGCATATCATAACCAACAAACTCATTGAAATAGTTTACCAATCAGAGCATCTGAACCATAACGAAATCAAATCCAACACGAACGATCGTATTCTAATTTGAGCATGAAAACTTGCCGTGCAGAATAGATACAAAACAAATTCTATTTAAAACACACCATTAATTTTGTTACTTCACTCATACAAACTTAGCAAATGAAATCCAAACGAATAACCATTCAAATCCAATAGCAAATCGTATATCAAATCAAAATACCTTCTATTTTTATTAAAACGAAATCATGTACAGGATGATCACCGAATGATAGAGGCATTTGGATGAGTGACTGAGCCATTTAAAAACAGAATTCAAATCATTATATCAAAATTAATTACTCACAAAAAATGATATCAAATTCTCATACCTGTATAGTGACGAGGCTGCATGATCATGCCAGTTTGGAATTGACAACGACCATGAATGATTCCACGTTTTTGAAAAGGATGGAGCCGGTTGTCTATTTCTTTTTATCTATTGCTTGGAGCTAGTTTCTTTGACTAGTTAACACTATAATTTGATCTTCCAGCGATTGAATTCTCGATTGGAGTATGGGAACATCAATGTAATATCATTCCAACCATGAATCGCATTGGTCACAGGGTGACTGTGTGCGTTTTGAAAGAGCAGGTGAGGGTTTGGTCAAATGATCGAGGGTTTCACGGGGCAATTTAATACCAGGGTAGCTGGGGTCATTCTTTAGGCAAGGGGGAAGGTTTGTCACGAAATCGTAAGGTGGTTCAGGACACAAACCTTGAGAGTAAGGATACTCATCGGCTAAAAAACGTTCAATGTCAAAATCAGAATCCTCACTCAGAGTTATAGGTTTTGAGTCAACAGAGGGTTTAGGCTTGTTCCTGGCCATCCGTGAAATCAAAGAGCGTTCTTTTTATCCTTAGTGTTATCAGTAGGGTTTTCCTTGGGCCTTTTGCTCACAGGTTTTTTAATAGTCTTGACACTCTTAGTTACAGCATCGGGTAAGTCGATAGGAGGGTAGGCCGAAGGCTTAGGGGCAGGCAATAGGATATGGAAGGGCACCGGGGGTACATGCTTGACTTCACTCACCATAGGTTTGTCAACCTGTATAGGGTTTGTGTCCTCGAAACCATTCCGAGCAACGAAAGTTTTCCAACTATCACCATGCAAACCCAAATGATAAACAACGATAAGCTTAATAAGCCCATAGTGGAACAGACTACTGTCAGCCTGCTGCCTTTTGAACCTTTTCGACATTTTATACAGGCTACGATGAAAATAAAAGGGCATATTGAGCGTATATCCCATAAAACTCATAAGTAAACGTAGGTGGTAGAGAAACACAAGTCCGTATCGACCTTCACAGGTCACGAACTATTTGATTACCATCAAAGTATCATGCCATCATGGTTTAAGTGCAGAGATGGGCATACCTCTGTCACAAGAGGTGACTTTGCACGAGAGGAACAACAGTGTCCATGGGACCTCCTCGACCTTACAATTCTTGAACCAACGTTGTCCTGTGGCAGGTAACCCCATGGCAAAACTGATAAATTTCTCATCAATTTCCAACTGTATATCGCCCACCTTGGCTCTATAGCCATCGAAGGTCATGGAAAAATATCATGCTACACAGAGATTAAAACCCTCAAATCGTTTCACGAAGGTAAGCCATATGTTTTCCTCCAAGTCTTTGCGGGCATTGTCAAACATTAACAGGGCTTGGTTCCCATTTGGCTCGATCCGCACGACTGGTGCCATGGACCTGAGCACATGGTAAACCGAGGGTTTGGATCACAATAAACACACAGGAGCAAGAAAGCGCGCTGCTAACAGAAGTGAACGGTGATAAGTGGTAGGCATAAATGCCATCGTGCGAAGGTGGTGGAGTTATCCACTGCCATGCATAACAATTATGGTCAATAGTACCACCGCCGACATTCATAGCTGTTATACCCACTATAACATGATTTAACACTCATGTCATTCTCCCAACCAATAAAACAATGGTAAGTGTATAAACAAACATGTTTAATCAATGTTATACCAAAGTTTGAAACCATCAATCATACGATGCATAACTAAAAGCATATGTTTAACCATGCGCCAATGTATTGTAATAGCTCATGTCCATAATTTAACCAAGGTGCCAATAGGCATTCATATAATCAACATAGGTATCATATTTAGAAAGATATATATGAAATATTTAACCATAACACCCATGTATCTTATGAAACCAAAAGGTCAAGTAAATCAAATTTTACGACGAAGTTACAAATTAGCATCAGAGTATGGTTACAACACTTGGCCTGCTTGGGCTCATGAATGAGTTGCGCAAAAGATTTGTTTGGAACACTCTTAAAAAGAGTAACCCCCTGTCTAAACCTTCCTAATCAAAAGACGAAGTTAATAATGAAAAACCCTTATTGTGTGTGTGTACATGTGAAAATATGAATTATGTACTAGTTATAAATAAATATAAATATTGACTAACAACCAGCGTTTTTTCTTTTTCACACAAGCAGAAGATCAACTGAGGGAAAATATCAATGCATAGTATGGTGACTCACCATGAAGTGGGTGAAGGCTCCCACAATAGAGACGAAGAGTCTGACGAAAGGAGGGAAGTAGGGACCCCTCCAGATTGTTGACGGGCGAAAATGATCGTCTGTCAACTGAGAGAGTGGAACTGGTCCTGGGTTGTCTAATAACCCAAGCCGTTTGGAATGAACCACCCTGACGGGTTTAGTGGCTCCGTTAGCCGATCTAAGGTCCTAAGAAACCAAAGAGAGAACTAATCTAAACTAACTAATCTAACTAAAACTAAATAAAACACACTAAACTAATTAACAATAAACAAAACAAACTAATAAACTAACCTAATTAATTATCTAACTACTATCTGAAATATAACTTATTCACAAAATGTACAATATCTACAATTTACAGATTTAAATAAAACCTGAAAAAAATCATTTGCAATCTTCCCTAAGACAAAGAAAGGTATTTTTTGTTGATTTTATAATTTTTTAACAAGAAATAAAACAAAAAACTAACTAAACTAAGCACTAATATACTAATTCTAATTGCTAAACAAATAAATGACAAACTGACCTGGAAGCGCTCCAGGTTTGTCCTGTGTATGATGATCTTCTAAGCTGATCGGAGGGAGGAAACCCGCACCGAATAATCCAGTAGCTTCTCGTAAAAGATAGCTGCAATGCTCTTTAAGTTTGTTTACGGGACAAACAAGACATAAAAATCACAACAATCATATAATTTATAAATCTCTACAATTAGGTAAACCTGTTATGCAAAGACTTATACGAAGTAATTCAATTGATGAAGAAGAGAAATCTGCCATTCATAAACTGAATCAAGTAATTGTTGTGTTCTTAAGTACTGGAAGAAATCAGATATGGATGAAACATTAATTAATTCATATCATTTTGCAAAAGACCATGATATATAAAGTAGTCACTAATCAAATGCAAACTGATAAACATAAACATGAAACAAAAGATTGATATTATGAAAAGCTAAAGCTGTAGCAGAACATCAACTTCTGTCTCAGTTTGTATTAGAATTTCATATCCTTGTTCTCCCACGAATGAGGATGATCCTTATTACAAAAAATAATAAGTATTTATAAGTTTTTCCACAGGGTAAAACCTCCCTGTGGAAGTTATAAAATTGTTTACATAAAATCTGGGAAGATCTCCCAAGTTCAACAAAACTAGGAAACTACAATAAAATTAGAAACACAAATATCCTCTAAACTGTCCATCAAATCCCATGAAATTCGAATTCACCTAAAAAGGACCAGAAATGAACAAGTTAGAAGGATATTTTATTAATAAAATAATAAAAATTTAATTCTATAGACTGGCTACAGAATCATGCGATTCTGTAGCTAGTCTAAATAAGATACAAAATCAACATTAAAATAAAAAAAAATATTTTAAAAGAATTAACTCCAATTATCTTCCAGTAACCATTTGAAAACGAATCATTGAGATCGGAATGGTTATATCATTCATATTTAAACAGGATAAAAAATGATTCAACCGAATACAGAGATAGGAATACTTTGTTCTCTTGTTACCACAAAGTCAGGTCCACAGAGACATAATCGAACAGTAGTAAGATTGTTTCATATCCAATTGAAACTGATAATCAAACAAATCGCAAGCAACTTTTACAATGCCTTGTCAAAAAAGTATGATCGAATCGAACAGGATCAATTTCAAATCATTATAGCTGTAACGATATAACAGAAAGATTCATACCATAAGCGAATTAAACCAACACTGGTGCGTAACTGTCTGTGAACGAAATCATGATGAGATCACTCAGCTGGCAACAGGGTTCACAAGAATTATATGATCGTTTGTTTTTAGTAAACTGGGTAGACAATATCAATTTCCTTTGATCGAAATTATTTGTTTGACCAATTCGTTTGCAAGTTAAAAACAAACAGAGAACCATTTCACGATGTGAATCTAACTCATGAGAGAAATCGAACCAACTAAAAATAGACAACAATCCATTTAAGCGAATCAAACAACGAGGGGTTTTAACATAATCATAGTAAATCGAAATTGTCCCACGATTCGGGCATGAATAACATGAGCATATTATTTTTATAAAAACATAGTCATTTTTTCCCAAATTAAAACCGAACAGAGCAATATTTCAACTTTGAAAATTATATGACAGAGCATATCGTAAACAACAAACTCATTGAAATAGTTTACCAATCAGAGCATCTGAATCATAACGAAATCAAATCCAACACGAAAGATCGTATTCTAATTTGAGCATGAAAACTTGCCGTGCGGAATAGATACAAAATGAATTGTCTTGAAAACACACCATTAATTTCGTTACTTCACTCAGACAAAATTAGCAAATGAAATCCAAACGAATAACCATTCAAATCCAATAGCAAATCGTATATCAAATCAAAATTCCTTCTATGTTTATCAAAACGAATTCATGTACAAGATTTTCACCGAATGACAGAGGCATTTGGATGAGTGACTAAGCCATTTAAAAACAGAATTCAAATCATTATTTCAACCTTAATTACTCACAAAAAATGATATCAAATTCTCATACCTGTATAGCGACGAGGCTGCTTGATCATGCCAGTTTGGAATTGACAACGACCATGGCTGATTCCATGTTTTTGAAAAGGATGGAGTCGGTTGTCTTTTACTTTTTATCTGTTTCTTGGAGATGGTTTCTTTGACTGGTTAACACTGCAATTTGATCTTCCAGCGATTGAATTCTCGATTGGAGTATGGTAACATCAATGTAATATCGTTCCAACCATGAATCGCATTGGTCATAGGGTGACTGTGTGGGTTTTGAAAGAGCAGGCGAGGGTTTGGTCAAATGACCGAGGGTTTCACAGGGCAATTTAATACCAGGGTAGCTGGGGTCGTTCTTTAGGCAAGGGGGAAGGTTTGTCACGAAATCGTAAGGTGGTTCAAGACACAAACCTTGAGAGTAAGGATACTCATCCTCTAAAAAACGTTCAATGTCAGAATCAGAACCCTCACTCAGAACTATAGGTTTTGACTCAACAGAGGGTTTAGGCTTGTTCCTAGCCATCCGTCAAAATCAAACGAGCGTTCTTTTTATCCTTAGTGTTATCAGTAGGGTTTGCCTTGGGATTTTTGCTCACAGGTTTTTTAATAGTCTCGGCACTCTTAGTTACAACTTCAGATAAGTCGATAGGAGGGTAGGCCGAAGGCTTAGGGGCAGGCAATAGGATATGGAAGGGCACCGGGGGTACAAGCATGACTTCACTCACCATAGGTTTGTCAACCTGTATAGGGTTTGTGTCCTCGAAACCATTCCGAGCAACGAAAGTTTTCCAACTATCACCATGCAAACCCAAATGATAAACAATGATAAGCTTAATAAGATCATAGTGGAACAGACTACTATCAGCCTGCTTCCTTTTGAACCTTTTCGACATTTTATACAGGCTACGATGAAAATAAAAGGGCATATTGAGCGGATATCCCATAAAACTCATAAGTAAATGCAAGTGGTAGAGAAACACAAGTCCGTATCGACCTTCACAGGTCACGAACTGTTTGATTACCATCAAAGTATCGTGTCATCGTGGTTTAAGTGCAGAGATGGGCATACCTCTATCACAAGAGGTGACTTTGTGCGAGAGGAACAACAGTGTCCATGGGACCTCCTCGACCTTACAATTCTTGAACCAACGTTGTCCTGTGGAAGGTAACCCCATGGAAAAACTGATAAATTTCTCATCAATTTCCAACTGTATATCGCCCACCTTGAATCTACAGCCATCGAAGGTCATGGCAAACTGTCGTGCTACACAGAGATTAAAACCCTCAAATCATTTCACGAAGGTAAGCCATTCGTTTTACTCCAAGTATTTGCGGGCATTGTCAAACATTAACAGGGCTTGGTTCCTATTTGGATCGATCTGCACGACTAGTGCCATGGAGCCGAGCACATGGTAAGCCGAGGGTTTGGATCACAATACACACACAGGAGCAAGGATGCGCACTGATAACAGAAGTGAACGGTGATAAGTGGTAGGCATAAATGCCATCATGTGAAGGTGGTGGAGTTATTCATTGCCATTCATAACAATTATGGTCAATAGTACCACCGCCGGCGTTCATAGTTGTTATACCCACTATAACATGATTTAACACTCATATCATTCGCCCAACCAATAAAACAATGGTAAGTGTATAAAAAAACGTGTTTAATCAATGTTATACCAAAGTTTGAAACCATCAATCATACGATGCAGAACTAAAAGCATATGTTTAACCATGCGCCAATGCATTGTAACAACTCATGTCCATAATTTAACCAAGGTGCCAATAGGCATTCATATAATCAACATAGGTATCATATTTAGAAAGATATATATGAAAGATTTAACCATAACACCCATGTATCTTATGAAACCAAAAGGTCAAGTAAATCAAATAAAAATTCAACTCCAAATATTAATGTATTGCAAACTCAATGAAACCCAGTCATACAATCAATATAAGAATGTCCAATGAGTATAGTTCGAAAGTTCTGCCAGGTACATAATGATAAACAAAAGGTAAGCGCAATAGGCATATCGACAAAAAGATAATGACAGTTCAGATAGTGATCAAAATACGACTTCGAAAGATTAGGTTTTCACGCTTAGAGTCGTGAAAACAAAACGAAAGTAAGTGCGCAAATGTCGCAAAAAATAAGAGTGTCGTTTATTGAAAAATGCGACGAAAAATTGATGTTTTGCAAAACATTGGTGTAGGTAGCTTATAAGAAAATGGAAAAATTTGAATTGGATGCCAACACAGATCTAGTCGAGACTGTGAGGAGCCTCATGGTTGAATTACAAAGTTGTAAGGCTGACAATGAAAGGATGATGAAAGAACAAGAAAATAAAATAGAAATTAACGCAGTTTTATTGCAGAGTTTATCCGATCGAAAAAGACAAATGCAGCATGAACCTGAAACTCAGAAACATGGTCATATCAGTGGCACACTGAGAGGAGCACCTCGAAAAAGGTCCACCTCAGAGGTAAAGGACTAGTGCCGAGTGATTCCTCTGAGAAGGAAGCTGGCGATTCAGAAGGCTCTTCTAGCAGTAGAACCAATTCCTATTCCCAAAAGAAACAAAAGAAGCAAAAGCCTTCCAAAGGTAGAAAATTCAAAGAATTCAGAAAGGCCAAACCATCCTCCTTCGACAGTTAAATAAAGAAGGGAGAGGAAGCAGAGGCCTGGCTACTTGGACTAAAGAAGTATTTCGGAGTCCATGACTTCTCAGAAAATATGAAGGCACGAGTGGCCACCTTCAACTTGAATGGAAAGGCTTCCATTCGGTGGGAAGACCTTAAGAATGTGAAAGGGGTTCGCGAAGAGGACCTGTCTTGGGAACGGTTTGAGAAATACTTCCGAAGGAAGTATCTGTTGGAAAAATATTTCGACGAAAAGACTAAAGAGTTTTATGAACTCAAACTGGGACAACTTACTATAGAAGAATATGTCAACAAATTCTTCAATTTGTTGAGGTATGTACCCTATATCAAGGCAGAAAAGGCAAAGGTGCAATGCTTCATCAGTGAACTACCTAAGGACTATCGGAATAGAATTGAATTTGATGAGCCAAAGACTCTAGAAGACACTATTCGAAATGCAACCTATTGTCATGAACAATTTGGGCATCGAGCAGAACCTTGTGAAGGATGGAAATAGAAGAATAGTTCAAGATTTCAGAAAAGGGGAATTAAACCCCCAGGATTTAAGAACTACAAGAAGAACCCAAGAATGAACTTTCCAGCCTGGAGTATGCACCAACAGAATTTTCCCTCCTTGAGTGGAAATAAAAATTTTGGACCCATATCAGTGAAGACTGATAACCCAACGAGAGAACCTTTGAAATGCTAGGGTTGCGGAGAAGAACATCTCTTGAGAGACTGCCCACATTGACAACAGAATGGTCGAGGGATTTATAACATCCAAGAAGCTACTACCTTCAATGATGTGGCCAGGAGTGTGCCAAAAATTTATGCAGCCTTGGATAATGACCAAGATGACCACCAATCTTTAGTAGTGGAAATAGAAGGTATGATTTCCAACCATCTAGTGTCTGTTTTAATTGACCCTGGTTCAAATTTGAGTTATATAGCCCCTAAAGCTGTTGATAAGTGTAAAATACAGCCACAAAAACATACCAAGCCATGGTTGGTACAGTTAGCCACTGGCACCAGAAGAAGGGTAGTAGAGGTCATACCAGCCTGCCAATTGATGTTGGGTAGATTTTCCACCCAAACAACCCTTAACTTATTACCCCTGGGATCGTATGATCTGTTGATTGGTATGGACTGGCTAACTGCCCATAAAGCCAGATTGGACTATTACCATAAGACCTTAGAATGTGTAAGTAAGGAAGTGGAGAGGATAACCCTTCAAGGGATACGAAAACCTATCTCGGTAAGACAAATATCAGCTCTGCAAATGAGAAAGTATTGCCGAAAGGGATGTCCCCTATATGCAATATAGGTGTTGAAAACAATCGAAGGTGACAAACCAAGCCTTGACAATCACCCTATCCTGAGAGAATATAGAGATGTGTTTCCGGAAGCGGTACCGGGTTTACCTCCGAGAAGGGACATAGACTTCTCGATAGAACTTGCACCAGGAGCGGTGCCGGTGTCTAGGACACCCTACCAGATGAGCACACCCGAGTTAGTTGAAATCAAGATGAAATTAAAAGAAATGATGGATAAAGGCTATATTCAACCTAGTGTGTCTCCATGGGGAGCACCAGTCCTATTCGTGAAAAAGAAGGACGGTACCCTTAGACTGTGTATAGATTATAGGCAACTCAATAAGGTAACCATAAAGAACAAGTACCCCTTGCCCAGGATCGATGACATGTTCGATCAATTGGGGGGTGCGTCTATTTTCTCAAAGGTTGATTTGAGGTCAGGATACCACCAAGTCCGAATCAAGGGTCAAGACATCCATAAAACTACTTTCTGAACGAGGTATGGTCATTATGAGTTTGTGGTGGTGCCATTTGGGTTGACCAATGCCCCTGCCACTTTTATGTGCTTGATGAACAATGTACTCAACAAGTTCCTAGAGAAATTTGTGCTTGTATTTATTGACGATATATTAATTTACTCCAAGAACAAAAAAGAGCATGAAGAGCATCTTAGACTTGTGATGCAAGTGCTAAGAGAACATCATCTCTATGCCAAATTTTGCAAATGAGAATTCTTCCAGAAGAAAATACATTACTTAGGCCATGTTCTCTCCGAAGAAGGAGTAGCGGTAGACCCTGACAAAATCAGGTCTATCATGGAATGGCCTACCCCAAAGGATGTTTCAGACATCAAATCCTTTATGGGACTAGCAGGATACTATAAGAGATTTATAAAAGGATTCTCCATGATTGGTTTTCCAATCAATGCCCTCCAGAAGAAGGGGACAAAATTCCTGTGGACATAGAAATGTGAAGAAAGATTTCAAACCCTGAAACATCTACTAATCCATGCACCCGTGCTAAAAATTGTCGACCCAGAAGCTGGCTTCCTTGTGTGCACAGATGCCTGTAAGGAAGGGCTCGGAGGAGTCCTTATGCAGAAAGGAAGTGTGATCTTCTATGAATCCCAAAAATTGAATGAGCATGAAGTCAACTATGTGACCCATGATCTAGAACTGGCTGCCATAGTGCATGCCTTGAAAATGTGGAGGCATTACCTCCTGGGAAGAAAGTTTTTACTTATGACAGATCACTGCGGATTGCGATACATGTTTGATCAACCAAAGATCAATGCTAGGCAAGCTAGGTGGATGGCCCTCCTTAACGAATTTGATTTCGAAATCAAACACATTAAAGGAAAGGAAAATAGGGTGGCCGATGCCCTTAGTAGAAGTATGAAAACAATTCACCTGGCAGCGGTGAGCACCTGCGAGACATATGTCAAGGAAAGAATAAAAAATGCACAAGAAACAGATCCCTTCATCCAGACCGTGACCATGTACCTACAGCAAGAAATCGTTGGAGTAAAATATGAAGGCTACCAGATGATCGAAGGAGGACTGCTCACTTATAGAAGCAGATTTTATATTCCAAATTGTGACGACTTGAAGAGGTTCATACTGAATGAACTACATAAAATACCCTATTCTAGTCATCCAGGATACCAGAAGATGATCACGGCCACTAGGATACAATTCTATTGGCCTGGAATGAAGAAAGACATAGTTGAGTACTTGGCCAAATGCATAGAGTGCCAACAGGTTAAAGCAGAACACCGACACCCAGCAGGATTTTTACAACCTCTACCAATCCCAGAATGGAAATGGGAAACCATCTCCATGGATTTCATCACTGGATTACCAACATCGACCAAACAGAACGATGCCATCATGGTAGTGGTGGATAAATTGAGCAAGTCTGCCCATTTTATCCTTGTCAATTCCACTTGCAAAGCAATCGATATCGCCTAGGTATTCATGAAGGAGATATTCAAACTGCATGGTATTCCAAAGGAGATCGTGTCTGATAGAGACACGAAATTTACTTCTAACTTTTGGAAATCACTAATGGCTGGCTTAGAAACCAAATTGTTGTTTAGCACCGCCTATCACCCTCAAACCAACGGACAGACAAAAAGAGTGAACCAAATACTTGAAGACATGCTAAGAATGCATGTAATGCATCAACCCAAGAAGTGGGAAGACTACCTTCCATTGGTAGAATTTGCCTACAACAACGGCTACCAAGCATCCTTAAAGATGAGCCCCTTCGAAGCCCTCTATGGTAGACCGTGTAACACTCCAGTCATATGGACTAATCCCGTAAACAAGATTTCTCTTGGACCCGACATGTTGAAAGAAATGGAATAGCAGGTGACTTAGATAAAACAAAACCTGAAGGTCACCCATAACCGACAGAAAAGTTATGTCGACCAAAAGAGAACTCCAAGAGAGTTCAAAATGGGAGACCATGTATATCTCATAGTTAGACCCCAGAAGAGTTCTCTGAAAATGGGAGCTTGTTCCAAGTTGGCACCTCGGTATTGTGGACCCTTTGAGGTTCTAGATAGAGTGGGACCTGTAGCCTATAGGCTAGCACTTCCTCCCACAGTAAAAGAACATAATGTTTTCCATGTTTCATTATTGAAGAAATATGTACATGATGCTAATCATATAATTGACTGGTTTGTGATCTAGGTGGATCCAGAGGGAGAATTTCTACCAGAACCTTAGTGCATACTGAACAGAAAGGAAACCCCGCTCCAGAACCGAACCATTGCACAGGTCAAGGTGCAGTGGAGACATTTTGGCCCAGATGAGGCTACATGGGAAATGGAGGATGCCATGAGATAGGCATATCCGATTTTGTTTACTTCTGTACATGCATGTCACGTTGATAGATACGAACATCAAGGACGATGTTCCTTTAAGGGGGAGGGAATTGTAACACCCTGTTTCCCCCAGTTTGTAAAAATAACTATATTGGCCAAGAACTGTGGAAAACTCAAAAATGTGAATGTGTGATGTAAATTGACCTTGTGAAAAAGGTCGATGAATGTGAATAATATTATGAATATATATTGCAGGACTGCTGAGAGGGGATATGCTGAAAAAGAGAACATGATGGCTGAAGAAAGGTGGTGGAAGGCACCTGGAAAGGTGGCGTTAACTTCCACCGAAACCAATATTGTATTTGGACTTCACTGGCCCGGAGAACCAAGAGCGGCTCGCTGGCCCGAAATAAATTACTTACAGGTTGGTAGGTAGATGGCTCCTCAGGAATTAATGAGGGATGGGGAAAGTGAACCGCCAATCCATAGGATCCTCGGGCCTGACCACCGTGAGAGAAATCGCGCCACACACAACCTCGCAAGAGGAAAATGCATGAGGAAGAAGCACGAAGGGGGCATATGCGAGGGAAGAAGGAAGAACTTTGGAGATATGCAGAGTGAGTGATAGCAGAGAAGGGGGAGAGTAACCCTCATTCTCGGTCACTGGCAAACCGAGACGCAGTCTCGCAGCATCGTGGTCTCAACTCGGGGGTGGCTAGTGGTAAATCCGTTGGGAGTCACTGAGCCTACGGTTGGGTGGAAACAAGCACCCCTCTCAGTAGTTGCATCACCTCTGGTGTTATTTCTAATAAGTGTTATTTGAAGTTAATTCCATAATCGCATGTTCATTTTTATGTTCTTGTAAATCATTCTGAATAAAAGTGTTTACCTAACGTTTGATTTGATAGGATGGATGCATGTGTATGATTACACGCAATAGTTTTTTTCTGCACAAATGATTAATTCTAGGACATGAGTTCGATCCACCAAGAATCGTCTTATTTGCTTAATTTCTCGTAATATTTTGGGAAGGCCCCTTGAGAGTACTCTTTTCCGAGAATCACCCCATAAACCTTGTAACTGCACTGAACCTTACCAGAGGCTCGATTAAGATCAATGATAATTGCCTGAGAACTGTCTGAGGGTTCATGCAATTCGGGTCTGGAACCCTTATGCAAGAAAGAGTATCTTTCTAAGGTCTCAGGGTCATGGGAGCCTAAAGCTCTGAGAATTTGAACTTCGTGATTCAAGCTCATAAGGGATAGCGAGTTCAAATATAGAAAGAAAATACCCTATCGCTTGGTAAATGAGCGGTCAGAATCCTTTCGAGAATACCCCAAGCCTGTCAACACCGACGGATCTAGAGAAGGAGCATAGGCGTTAACACCTCGCCCTCTTAGCCTTCGCAAAGAGCGATGGGATCCTAGACTATAGATCCCAGGGACCCATCGGAGCTCTATAAGCCATCGATATTAACCTTTACCTAGGTGGGAGAGTGAACTTGACTACATCCTGAAAGTCTCGAAGACATCGGGACCGTCCATGAGGACAGGTGGCAGAGATCAGACCATTTCACGTATCGGGGTTTCGTGAGTTTGGAGGTGGATGACCAGGCTCCTGGAGTCACGAAGTCCCGAGTCACGATATTGCGATGTGATATGGGTCGTTGATCAGAGAGGAAGGACAACCGTGGGATCTGACGTCTCGATACATCGTGTATCGAGGATTCGTGAGTTTGGAGGTGGAAGACCAAACCCTTGGAGTCGCGAAGTCCCGAATACCGATAAGTAGGAGCAACCATTGAGTCAGGACCTCCTCGCCATATCGCATATCAGGGTCTCGGAGGTTGAGGGGAATCCAATGCTTTATACAAGCCTATCCTTGTCTCATGAAACCGATTTCTTCTATTCCTCCAAGAATATTATTTCGTGAATCAAACTCAAAATCATTATTTCAAAATCAATCCTTAGAATCATGTTTTATTTATGTTTGAACTATATTTAAAAGTTTGAACATGAATGAAATAATATAAAGGTTTTTTTTTAATCTCTTTAAAAAAAGAT
>ML799137.1:168519-179249 GCA_009831015.1 Picea engelmannii | reverse complement strand
TTTTGGTGCATACAGGCCATGCTGACCGTTGACAAGTGACCTAAAGACTGTAATGTCATTATACCTGGAGAGCTTGTTATCCATTCAGAAAAGATCAATCTTAAGGGAAAGCCAATTAGGTATGGCCACACTCCCTAGCCTTCTATCCCTTATTTTGGGAAAAATGCATTTGATATTTCACTAATGAACGATAAAAATGTAGATCAAGAATGATACATCATGATGCCAAAATATAGTCACATACTAGGTTCACCCTCCCTACATAAGTAAGGAGAGCTAGTGTGTCCACTTTGGCTCTGATTAAGTGAAAGATTCACCAAGACTTTAAAGGTTTAATAATTAAGTGAAATATTTGCCAAGATTTTACAAGATTTTATAATTCAATGAAAGATTTGCCAAGTTTTTACAAGATTTTATAATTCAGTGAAAGATTCACCAAGATTTTACAAGATTATATAATCGACTAAAAGATTTTCCAAAAAACTATATATACATATTATATTATTGATAAATTAGGCTTCAATTTTTCCTATGTATCATGGGGATTCACCCAATTATTATACATATAAATTTAGGGGGGGTTCTTAAAATCACCACTGCTAGGGAGGAGGTGTTACATTTGGACTACATTGCAAATGGTCATCTTCGACATAATAGGGAGGAGGTGTTATATTTGGACTACATTGCAAATGGTCATCTTCGACATACTAGGGAGGAGGTATTTTACTTGGTATATTTTGTTGTATTTTTATTTAAATAATTTAATTGTAAAGTTAACTTCTTCTTTATCTCATCCTCTTATTTATATTTGTATATTTGGATTCAAATTTGGAATATTTAGCATTGGAAAAATTGAAAAATGGTTATGAATATGTTGTAGGTTATTCCATCCATGAAAGTAGAAAAAAATGTTTAAACTTAATTCATGTGTTTTAAACTAACATATATTATTTAGTATCATCCCTTGGTTAGGTGTTACATTTGGTATCATAGCTTAGGCTCGAACGCTAGGGCCAAAAAGGGCCACCATGTTTGTGTAAACTACTCTAAGAAAATGGTAAAGTGATTTCATAGAATGAGACTGATACATAGGTTTTCAAGGTTACGCATATCTTCCATGGCACAAGGAGATATGTGATTCTCAATGGAAATCATATCAATTGGAATATGAAAAAAAAATTGTCCATGAAGGCCAATTGGAAATACTAAATCGAACACCCTTTTCATAGGAATGCATATTAGCAATTCATAAAAAAATATACATTAAATATGTTTTTTGAATGTGTCTATAATATTACCAAATAAGTTGAAAAACATAGCTAGGATGCATCCTCTACTTGAAAGGAGGGCTACACAAAATTTCTTATTTAGAAAAGGAACTAAGAAATTAATTTTCCTTCTCCCATTGTGAACTTTCTTCAAGAAGCTAGATATGTCATTGAGCTTACCTCAAATACAATCTATGAAGCTTGAGCATAAAATAACTTATATCGAGATATAAAGAGATATTAAATGTTTGAAAGGATGCAATCCATATTCCAAACAAAGAGAATACATTTCTCCTTGAACAATTAAGTATGACAACTAACCTTGCCAATTTCCTCCTCTATGAGTGTTTTGCAATAATGCTCGCTTCACAATGTGAATTTTCTACTAGTTCTTTATCAATATCATCCACAAATTCGAATCCACACTGGCTATTGACATCAATACCATTATCAAACACACTTTCCTTGCAACCACAAAACCCACAATGCTCTTGATCTCCTTTATGTTATTTCAGACTTACCTCCTCTTCACTTCCCCAAGTATCCTATTAAAATTTAAAACTGTTATAAAAAAAATAAAAAATAAAACTCATTTAGATTAAAACAAAAAGGGGGAAATGTTTCAAATACCTAGTATCATGTAACAACCCTAAGTATTTAATCAATTGTCATGGTTTAATTAATTGTTTAATTTATATTAGTTTAATTTATATTAGTTTAATTAATTAATTAATTAATTGTCCTGGTTAAATATTTGTTGAATGTGAGTTGGTTTAATTAACTAATTAAATAATTTAATGATTAAATATTTGTTTAATAAAATCTAGTTTAATAAATTATTAATTATTATTTTGTATCAAATGATGGAACCATTAAAGAGAAGGGGATAAGGTGGTTGACATTGAATGGAGGGATAAGGTGGGTGATTCTTAATGAAAGGGAGAAGGTGGTGAATGAGAGGGGGGGGAAAGGAGGATAAGAGGAGGGAAAAACACTCGAAGATGGACGTTTTTTATTTTGGGGGGAGAGCATCATTTTGAGAGGAGAGAATTGTATTTCTGGTTTGGGGCTGGAGTAGCTTGCTGGCTAATTTTTTCTTGAGTAACTTGTTGGACTTTGGTGGAATGAGATAGGGGGCACCTGTTGCTGGGAGTTTTGGGCTCGGGGGCCAGGAATCCTTACAGAATCCTGGAGCTAGGGAGCCAGAGAGGCTCTGTTCCTAGCTGGCTGGGAGGTTAGTCTGTTTTGGGCAAAGCATCATGAAGAGTTGGAGAACAACAGTAGCATCAATTAGAGGTATGTATTTTCATTATTATGATGTGTTATGTGGTTAATTATCATGATACTAAATATGATGAATATGTGTTTTATTATGATGCTACTCATAAATTTTAATTATGCTGAATAATGAATGGTTTAAAAAGTTAGGATAACATTTCTATATTTTAACTTATGTTTTATAAGGCTATGTTGGAAGAGACCTTACACATGGTATCAAAGCCCTGGTTTAAAATATGGATCCAAGGGCCTCCCTACCCACCCATCGTCTTGCCTCTTTACTGAAAGCTATGTTTTTTGTCAATCAAACAACCCTAAAAGCCTACCTAAAACCCCCCCTAAGACTTTAAAACTTGTTGGCCTATACAGGTAAAATCCTTGAAAAGGGTGATATAAACATAAATAACTAGAGGTATAAATAATATATTTAAGGAAAACATGTAAATTTGGGCCTGAGGGCCAAGCTCCAGCTCTAGCTCCACCTAACCTGCAACCCAAGAACACGATTATTTTTATTTATATATAAACAGATCTATATACATATAAACAATATGCACATTGAAAATGAAATAGTACAATATTATACAATTTGAAAGTGTTAAATCAATTTTAACACTTGCTTTTAACACATTGAATATATATATATATATATATATATAAATTTTGCTCGGAATTTTCTAAACAGATAACTATATATGAATAAACAATAAAATATATATAAGTATGTATAAGTTAAAAAGAAAGATAGAAAATAAATATGAAAAAAAAAAGTAAAAAATAAATAAAAAAAAATTAAAGTCATATGACCAAGTCAAATTGTCAAGTATGTCAAGAGCAGGTGCCTGCAATGGAAGTCCTTGGGTCAGATCAATATAAAAAAAATAGTATAAATGTCACCTAAATCCAAAAAAAAAAGGTATTTACAGTATATCAATATATATATATATATATATTAAAAAAAATTAAAAAAAATAAACAAAAGTAAAATATTGGGCTCGAGCCCTAAGTCCAAGATATCATTCCTTCAAGCTATACCATCGACGATCAAGCTCCAAGTCTCAACACATACCACTAATCAACATACAAAGCAAGCAACAACTCACGATAATAACGCCAAGCTCGCAGGCCCTTGCACAAGTTTCGAGTCACCATACACAGTGACAAAGCACCATGGAGAGAGAGCCCTAGAGAATTGCTTCAAAAGTGGAGTCCTAGCACCAACCATGAAAGAGGAGCCCACAATGGCCGCCTTACAAAGCCAAGACAAAGTACAAACAACTGCAGACTGGTTCACAAATAGCATTTGCATTTCAATCTTCTTAATCAAGCAAAGTTATTAACAATAATACCTTTGCGTTTGACGCGGCCATCATCATCAAAGTTCTAAAGATCCGAAACGTTTCCATTCTCTAGGTAATTGCCTTCTATTGAAACATCTTTCGCACTTCCTTGCGATTCTACTTGCAAGTAGAAAAGGGGAACACAGAGCCAAAGAGGGTTTGAAAAATAAACAAGAATGGATGGATGGAATGATGATTGATCACAAATAAATAAATAAACTACTTATGCCTTCCTTTTCAACCAAGTTACTTCGATATGAGAACAGATCAATAATTGCTGATAAGTGTAGATAACAAACCCTTCATTCACAATCCCTACTCAGATTTATCCCTACAAGTGTAGATAACATAATTGTGATCCATTGTAACAGACCTCTTCTACTCTTAATCAAAACTACCACAACTTGTGCAACTTAATTCTTGGCTTGTGCGCAGCAGTAATCCTTGAACACAAGATGATCAAGATCTTTCTCAGTTCCTAAAATCTTCCAAATTTTCATTCTCAGCCGCTCAGAGGTTAGCCACACATTAACACAAAAACGCACCTTCCATACAAAAAAATGTAGGTTAGCCACGCATTAACACAAAAACGCACCTGCCATACACAAAAACGCAGGTTAACCAAGAATTAATACAATACAAACCCTACTTGAAAGCCCTAAAAACTATTAATAACAACAACAATCCATGCAATTAGAGGTATCTCTTTCCACAATGTCCCTCGGGGTTTTGCGCCACAGTTTCACCAAGCACCATAGTCGACCGAGCTCACACCAAACATCAACCAAGTGTCCAAATGCCTGAGCCCTAGTCTCAAGCACCAAGCACGCACAAATCTTTACCATGCACCAAAGCACCATTGTTTTTGCAAAGTCCAACGACTACAACCCAAGCCACGACCAGGGGGAGAAACCAATCCCCAAGTTGAGAGGAGCCCATAAGGGACGGGTTTCTTTGCACCCCCAATCCATAGACCATCAACCCTGCTGCAGTTGTAGAGTGGGAGAGGCCCTGGCCTCACTTCCAGAGTGGGGGAGGTGACAAATGATGGAGCGTTTAGGGTTTGGGGATAGAGAGCCCAAAGAGTGTGTGTAGGGTTTAGATAAGGAGAGTTGGAAGAAGCGAGGGCGGGGCACGTGGGCTTCATACATGCCCGAACCTTTTTTTTATTTTTATTTTATTTTATTTTGATTATTGTAATTTTTTATATATATATTAATTAATTTTAATTTTATTTTATTTAAACTTAAATTTTAAATGCTTTATATAGTTTAAATTTTAATTATTTATTAAAATCCCCAAAAAAAATTATTTAGTTTAAATTTATTTAGCTTAAACTTAGTTTAAGCTTTAATTATTTAGTGACAAAACATGGTTTAAGCTTTAATTAGTTAAACTTTAAGTTAATAATAAAATTTAGTTTAAGCTTTAATTATATATTTAAATTTTTCTTTAAAATAAGATTAAAGTAATTTTTTATAGACTAATAAAATAGAATGATTAATTAACTAAGTAAGCATTTAGTGTTAATGATAAATTATGTTAAAACATCACATTAATTAGTATTAAACGAAAAATTTAAGGACTTAAACCATGACACAGGGAGAGGGGGGGGCTTCATGCGCACTGGGAAGGTAAGTTAGAGGAATAGGCGAGTGTGGTATAGTGCTAGCGTAGCTACCAGGCAAGAGAGTTAGTAGTTTTCTTAGGAGAAGACATCAATCTTAGAGACTTTAACCCTAACCTATCCACTTCCCCTAAAGAGAGAAACATCTATTTACAGACAAGTAAAAAAAAACTTACTCCTAACCCTGTTTTCTAGTTTAAGTTGCACAAAAGTGAATTGTCTTAGACTCACCCTAACAAAATTTTGGTCGATGCAGATTCAATTATACAGGATCGTCAATACTTGAGTAAATCAAGGTCGAGGGGCATCGTCACAGGGACCATCAACGCCACCACCACCATCGCCTGAATTATCTCTCATTATGCGCTCTTTAGAGGCCATAAATGAGACTTTAAAGGGATGTCAGTCAACAGGGATCAAAGTGGAGCCCCCACCATCTAGAATGGGTAATCCTGAAGTGTTGAGGGATTTAGGGGGAGGGCCTTCACCCGAAGACATCACTAGAGAACTGCAGAAGATCAAATTTCCAGAGTTTGTCAGGGGTCGTTCCAGTGAATGCGTAGAGGCATGGTTGGAAGGCATGACATGGTGTTTCTCGTTAAGAGACTATGTGTCCACTTCAAAGGAGAAGATAGCGATTTTTTAGTTGAGAGACAATGCCTTGAATTGGTGGGGAAACCTGGAGAGGAAGTTTCACCTTACCCCAAACAATGTCTCTTGGGAACTTTTTGAGGAAAGGTTTCAAAGGAAATATCTACCAACTTACTACGAGGAACAACAGGTGGGAGCATTTCATCCTCTAGTACAGGGAAACATGACCATGGAAGAGTACGAGATCAGGTTCATGGAGTTGGTGAAGTATGTTTCATACATGGATAATGACCAACGACAGGCATAACACTTTGTCTATGGGTTAAACGCTCAGATAAGGGCCATGGTGCGGATGTGGAAACCTTCTTTAGTAGCGAGAGAGGTAGAATATGCACGTTATGTGGAGGAACACCTCCATATGGTAATAGAGTCACACTAAGGATAGTTGCCACAGGTATTTCAATGGCAACGAGTGAAACATCTCGTTCATCACCAATGATGCAGGCGGCTCCATGACCATCTCATGGAGCAGCTAGTAGGGGCAGGGGTTCCAGGGGAAGGAACTCATTTCAGAGACCATCATAGAGCAGTGCGCAGGTTCCATCTCGGGTGACATGTTGGGGATGTGGAGGACCCCATTACCAGCGTGACTACCTAGAGTTGCAAGAAGGATTTTTGCATACAGCAGGAAAGGCCCTGATGGGAAGAGCAAGTGGCAGCCACCAGATTTACGCAATGATTAATAATATCCAGGAAGAACATCAATCAACGGTGGTGGAATCGTTAGGTATGCTAAATCCTATCAATGTTAAAATTTTATTTGATTCTGGTGCTAAAGATAGTTTCATTTCACCATCTGCATTAGAAAAGAGTGAGTTGGCAGCCTATGAGCACGATGACTTTAAACAAGTGGAGATGGCTTCGAGGGAAAAAAAAGTTGTAGGACCTAGTGTTGATAATTGTCTAGTAGACCTGAGAGTGTGTACTACCAGGTTGAAGGTATATGTCACTGCTCTTAGGGTGTATGACCTGATCATTGGAATGGATTGGTTAGAAGCCCATCGAGCTATGGTATATTGTTTCACAAAAAGGGTGCTTTGTGTTGACGATGAAGGAAGGTCAGTAGAGATGATCTCTTTGATCAGATGAAAGAAGCAGCGGTATTCTCAAAATTTGATTTGTGATCAGGGTATCACCAGTTAAGGATTAAGGAAGGTGATATTCCTAAAACTTCCTTTCGAACTCGGTTTGGGCATTATGAGTTCGTTGTAGTACCTTTCAGATTGACCAATACGCGAGTAGTATTCATGAGCCTCATGAATGGTGTATTCTAGAAGCACTTAGACCTCTTTGTACAAGTCTTTTTAGATGATATCTGCATCTATTCCAAGAACAAAAGAGAGCATGAGGAACACTTGCGAGTGGTGTTGTCATGCCTTAAAGAGAACAAATTATATAGGAAGTTGTCGAAGTGTTCCTTCTTCAGGAAAGAAATTCACTATTTATGGCATATCATTTCCGGAGAAGGAATTTCTGTGGACCCAGAAAAGGTAAAGGACATTATGGAATGGCCAGTGCCGAAAAGTGCTCATGAGGTAAGAAGCTTCATGGGGCTAGTAGGTTATTATCGAAGATTTTTGGAAGGGTTCTCTAAAATAAAAAAACCCATCAACACTTTACAGCGCAAGGGGGTTAGGTATGAATGGACAGAAGAATGTGATAGTGCATTCATCGAGCTTAAAAGGTTACTAACTAGTGCACCAATTCTACAAGTGTCTAATATGAAAAAGGACTTCACAGTCTGCACAGATGCCTCGAAGCAAGGGTTGGGGGCCGTGCTAATGCAGGATGGAGGAGTGATATCTTATGTGTCAAGGAAGTTGAAGAAACATGAGGAACTTTACGCTACTCATGATTTAGAGTTGGAAGTCGTAATGCTAGCTATAAAACTTTGGAGGCACTATCTAGTGGGATGAAAATTTGATCTCAAAATGGACCCTCAAAGTTTAAAACATCTATTCACTGAAAGGGATATGAATGCCAGGCAAAGGCAATGGAGTGAGTTCATGAGTGAGTACGATTTTGGTATTTCATATATCAAGGGAAAAGAGAATGTGGTCGTAGATGCCTTGAGTAGGAGGCCATGTGTCTTCTCCTTAGTACCCTTAAAATTCAATCTGAGGGAACGCGTTTTGACACAACTCCATGGAGACAGTTGGTATTTAACGGTTACTTCAAACCTCTAGAGTGGGAGGAAATTAGATCCAAAGTATGAAGGATATAGTCTAGAAGCAGACAGACTATCAAGATATCAAGGACGGATGTACATCCCCGAAGGTGGGGATATTCGAAGCATCATACTGAAGGAATCCCATAGAACACTTTATTGTGCACATTCGAGTGTGAAGAAAATGTACACAGACATGAGGAATCTCTTATTCTGGGTAGGCATCAAGCGTGATGTATTCCGTTTTGTCACCTAGTGCCTAGAGTGTCAACAAGTGAAAGTTGACCACCATCACCCGAAAGGTCTCCTACAACCACTTGATGTTCCTATGACCAAGTGGAAAGTCATTTTTATGGATTTTGTTGTGGGGTTTCTGCTCACATCTCATAGACACAATGCCATCCTTGTAATAGTTGATTAGTTAACCAGGTGTGCTCATTTTATTCTGGTTAGAGACACTTACAATGTCATTGATGTGGAACGCGTGCTTATAAGTGAGGTCATTTGTTTGCACAGGATACCTAAGAAGATCATTTCAAATAGGGACTCCAGATTCGCTTCTAGGTTTTGGAAAAGTTTGCAGTCAGTGTTGGGGACTTAGTTGAAATTAAGTACAACTTATCATCCTAAAACGGATGGGAAAACCGAGAGAGTAAATTAGGTTATGGAGGACATGCTTAGGATGTATGTTATGGATAATCAAACCCATTGGTAAAAGTACCTACCTTTGGTGCAGTTCGCCTACAATAATAGTTTTCATAGCTCCATCAGAATGCCACCCTACAAAGCATTGTATGAAAGGCCATGCATAATGTCGTTGAGTTGGGAGAGGTTAGAAGACTGAGTAACAGTTGGTCCAGAATTGATTCAAGAGATGAAGGAATAGGTTATTCATATTAGGCAGAGACTAAAGGAATCACAAGATAGACAGAAAAGTTATGTGGATGCACACATGATTGATCGAAGTTATAAAGTGGGAGATCAAGTTTTCATTCATATCAGGCCTAATAAGAGTACCATATGGTTTGGGAAGGGGAAAAATTTTTCACCTCGATTTATAGGACCATTCAGAATCCAAGAGAAAATTGGACCTGTTGCCTATCATCTCATACTACCATCCCACTTGCATAAAACTCATAATGTTTTTCATGTATCTGTTCTACATCATTATGTTGCTGATGAATCACATAAACTAAATTGGAAGGAATTACAGGTATTGGATGCGGGAACCCTCATGGAAGAACCATTACGCATATTTGACCATAGAGTCCGACAGCTCAGGAACCGTCTGGTAGACCAAGTTAAGGTACAGTCCAGGATCTGCTACTTGGGAGGATGTCGAGACGTTACGATGAGATTATCCCTCACTTTTTTGACCACCTCGAGAATATGTTCTCAAAGGTTGGGTGTATGTAACACCACGTTTTGACTTAAACAGGTAGGATTACCTGAGGCCTAATCACCTTTATTCACAGTGAAACTATTAATGATACACTTGAACTTTTAAGACATAGAAACATGTATGAATGTTTAAATTTTATTGATGATGATGGATATGATTCGATCTACTATGTGAATATAAATTCTATGAATGTTTAAATGTTATTGATGATGATGGATATGATGTGATCTACTATGTGAATGTAAATTCTATGAATGTTTAGATGTTATTGATGGTGATGGATACGATGCGATATATTGTGTGAATGTGAATCCTATGGAGGTTTAAATGCTATTTGAATGATGTTGTATATGATGCAATATATTATGTAAATTATAATTCTATGAATGGGTAATGTTAATTGAATTATGCATATATTATAAGATCTATTTCTAACTTGAAAACTTGATGTTAAAGTTGTTGGTATGCGGATACCGAATTGAAATGCAATTACATGATGATAATGCATATATATGTATGAGTTTTTGTTATATAATAATCTACAGTTCATTGGGTTATGAAATAGCCAAGGGATAATGATAATGGAAGTGGATGTCATAACCACTAACCGAGAAACAATATGCTATGAATCTTTGTATGTGAAATTATATTGGTTTGGATGCATTGATATGATATGTGGACCAGTGCAGGATTTCAGGTGGCGAGACTGCCCAAAACTGAATAAACAATGAGAAAACTCCCAGCAACATGGTGCAACTGTATATTCCATTGTAGGGTGTGGAACCTAGTCCTATTAGGAGGGGCGGAGGCATTTCCCACCGTGTATCCTCTGAATCCTGGAGTCATGAGAGGATGGTGTTAGCTCACGCTCCCCTAGACGTGTGATGATGATTATCAGTTGCTTGGTAGGGAATCTTGGTCAAGATAGTGACACTTCTGCTTACGGGTTCTATTTGGAGTTAGGTCAATATAGTTGATGCTTAAAGATAGTCTAGCA
>ML799137.1:139953-153650 GCA_009831015.1 Picea engelmannii | reverse complement strand
AATATGGTTAAAACTGAAGTGAAAGTGAATTGAAAGTGAAGTGAAAGGTTGGTAAAAAGATGGTACTTTGGCGACCCAACAAGGTCCTCGGAAAAATAAGAGTACTGGGTGTATAAATTTTTGGTATCTACAGTTATAACATTTCAACCTAAACTTGTAATAGACTACTTATTTCATTTTGAACTGTATTCGAGATTGTTCTTAATTTACATTACTTCTGTGCATACGAATTGTCTAAAGCTACATTGTTTCCGTTCATAGTTGGTATTGACTAGATCTGTGCACTAGGTAATTAGACAGGTCTGGGTCTTAGAGTTTACGATTCTGTCAATTATATCTGAATCATCTTTCTTTATAAAAATGTAATCATATATATGTGGCCATTCTTTGATGGTACAGTGGGGTGCTATATAACTGTTAGGTCTTTTTGTCTACATTTCTTAAAAATGTGTGTAACACTTTATCATGGTACAATGTCTTACTATGCAATCTATGGTAGTGCTTTGTGTCAAAGAAAAAAACATATGTATATTCAAACCGTTTCCATATAGTTCATACTATTTCATAACTCCCTAATTATCGTAGTTTTTCCCTTAATTTCGCTCTGTGAAGTAGCATGTGTATGATTAGAAGTCCAGTTCCACCTAATATGTTTTGTAATCCTTCATCTATTGGTTTTCACGCATATGACTTATTCAATTTTATTTGGTACTGTAACGAGATTAAGGAGGGGCTTCCTTTATATGAAAGTAGTTGGATGCCTACTATAATAAATTGTTTGCTTACATAATATGACAACAAATCTTTGTATAAGTGAGTTTTTTTATTGCATACATTTAATCTCCATTTAAACAATAGTGTCTACGCAAGGCACCAACTGCAAATAGACCTATATATATATATATATATATATATATATATATATGTAATACATAAGTATATATATATATATAATTTGTAGGGTCCATATTGTCTCGTATTCCTTCTCATTCAATGTTATACAAGAGAGGAAGTCTCAGTGAAGTAATATGATTTTCTGAAATTTAATTACAGAGATACACATAAACTTATATATATGTATAGATTTATTTCAAATCCAGTTATACATAGATAGTTACACCTAGAAATTTTATTACAGGAATAAACATACACATGTAGATAGATCTGTTTCGAGTTCATTTATACATGGATAATTCTGCCTAGCAATTTAATTAGAGAAGGAACATTTCCAGAATTTTGTCATTTATACCCTTTTAGTGAACAAAAGGAATTGTAGTATTCGTTCAGAATTTAAAACAACAGAAGAAGAGTTACTCAACTACATTCTCTTGAGGTATTTTGTCATCTGTTATAAATTTCACACAAATGAACAGATTACATCCATGGAAAATATTTCACTTTAGCACTAATAGATGCATTACATCAGATATATATATATATATATATATATATATATATATATATATATATATTCAAATAGAGAAGGAAAAGATTAACATATCTGAACCAGTTCACGGGAAGACAAAGGGAACAACCACGTTCCTCCCAATCGTAGAACAAGGAAGCCAAATCACTTGTCCTGTTCACCTCCTAACCTGACCATGAATCCATGAGGGAAAACTTGGAATTTCCTCTTCAACAATGTCTTCCTCTGTCAGTAGTCTTCTTCTTGGCTCAGACTCAACAATTAGTGCTCATAACAACAAGTACTCAGTATTTATTTCCCCAACATACTAGGCAACGTCCTGCCTACTCACATATGCTATATATCCAAAAAGTATTTTTGCCTAGGTCTTTTCCCTCCCTTGGGAATTTTCATAGCTTTCTAAATCCCTGATTTTCAGGGGCTTCCAATTGCCAAATCCATGATTTTCCACTTGTAACAATCAGCCTTGAGGTAGTTCCAACATGTTCCCGACTCATGGAGTCATGGTCATCTGATTTTAACATGGTTGTTCCATTTGTCCTCCTGCATTAATTATAAAATATTATGTTTTCATACAAGTGTCATAGTCAAATAGTTAGTTGGGTCAAATCAGATCTCTGCCCAATAGTCATAATAATTAATTACAATTTACCAAATTTGAAATTCGGAATTTCCATAAATGGCAAAAATTTTCCAAATTTGAATTTACCAAAACGGAATAATTTTCCTAACAATTTTTTGAATTCAAAAAGAATTTATTTTGGGGGATGTCACAAAGAAGCTTAACACAATTACTTTTGTCCTGAATATTGCTCTCCCACCATACAAGACTAGTGCCTTCCAACCAAAGAGAAGCTAGTTGCACTTTAAGTTTCTCTTCATCAATATGTTGGACACGACAATACACTTCAACCTGTCGAATCCAATTATCTAGATTTTCAAGATTAGCACTTCCATTAAACATAGGTAAATAAAAATTTACATCAAGCTTTAATAATGGTTTCTTAAAAGAGGATTTATGGCTAGAATGATGAGAATGATGAGAATTCCCATAGGAAGAAGAACTAGAACTCTAAGATGAAGACAGAGGCTCAAGAGGATATCTTCCATCCCCTTGGTGTAACGAAGCATCATCATATGCATGTGATTCCTTTTTCTTCCCTTTCTTATTCATCCTCTTGTCGTAATATCCATACATTCGCTTGACCATTTCTGACATGCAATAAAATACCATGTGAATTTTTTTCTCCTGTTCATCACACTTGCCCTCTTCTACCATTTTCTTCCTTCCGGATACACAACCAACTTCAGGATTGAAAGTCTTAAGAGATCCTTCACCCTGCTTATGCTTGGCCCTAGTAAGCGTTCACAATCAACAATTCAAGTCAAAGACGATTGCTCTGATACCAACATGATCCGAGATCTTTTCATCGTGACTTATAAAGAATTGTATTAAATGAGCATAAATTAAAGTGCACCATTAAAGAAGGGAAAACTTAAAAATGAAGAGACATAAGCATCATATATGAACACAAAAAATTGATAACGGAGTTCATCCCTAGTGTACTACGTCTATGGGTCTTGCTCTCAAATGGGTAGGCTCTTTCATTAAATCAACAAAAGAATTTGGGAAATACATGAATATACTTCATTCTAAAATCAAGCAATAGAAATAATGCTTAGATCAGAGAAAAAACATCACCATTGGATTCATGGCGTCAAAATACCCAAAAATGACTATTTCCATGCTCTAATCTGACTTTGGCACTCCCACGCCCAAGAGGAATTATGTCTCAGTTTTCGTGCCCTTTGCAACCTGCAATTATGCTAGCCTTTGCCTCGTAATCCATGCCCACAATCGTATGGTATGGTCACACCTCCCCCTGGATTTGGGTAGATTTTATTTTTTAAATAATAAATTAGGGAGAATATATCAAGTAGCATCGGTGGCACGTTGGTTATGGCAGAGTTGTAAAGGCGTTGGGTAAGGCGGAAGTTCTGGGGTCAAACCCACCAGACTCCATTTTGGACATTGGTTTGTATATATATATATCCGTTGGAATATTCTCTCCGCTAACTATAGAATACCCACTATAGATACTTATACCCACTAATAATATTGGCATGGTCCACCAGATTTGGCAGACCTGCCATATATTTTTTTTAAACAAAATTTGTTCATGGCCCAACATTGGACATTTTAGGGATGCCACGTATCGCCCGATGATTGGGCCATGTAGTGCTCACCAATAGGTACACCTATATGATGATTTTTCTTTCCTGTCACTCTGTACTGACACATAACACTTCCTAGGTGGTGCTATGTGGCATCTCCTGGGGGTGCCATGTGGCACTTTTCTATTGGTCCACATGGACCCCTAAAAATCCCATTGTCGGGTGACACGTGGCAGCCTTTGGTATTTCTACATGGCATGCTGATGTTAACAGCCCATATGATGAAATCAACCTGTCATGTTAGCTGTTAACATCAGCAGTACGGATGATGATATGTCCCCTTGTTGATTGGATTTGTTTGACCAAAACTTTGACCGCAAATAAATTTCAAACCGTAACTCTGTTTGACGAGCCATTTGCGTTGTTAGAAATCTTGCGACACACTCTTCACTATCATGTTGTTTTCAGTGAGTTTTGGGAACTTTGAATTTTTTCCCTTTCTCTGTCTGTTGGAGCCATTCTGAGCGTTTTGAGTTTCCTTTGTGATTTCTTAGTTATTATTAGCCTTCTCTAGATCCTTTTTGGATCATATGATTAAAAGAATGGAAATTTATTTTAAAATATATAAACCTTGGCTAATCTTACTAATCATTCATATGCAACTATTAGCACTGAGAGTCACCCTCAAACTACAAGAGGATAAGACCAGTACCCATCAAAATATAAATGGGTTAAAATGGTTTGAATTGGTGGATCAACAAGATGAGAACGAAAGGGAGAGGGCAACAAAAATTCTACAGAGGCATTCCATTGGGCATGGAGTCATAACATCCTACAGATAAAAGACAATCAAATTGTATATTAGACAAAGAGATATATAATGATGAGTAGAAGCATGGTGGATATGACAAAAGGAAKAACATCCATTATAYAGAGATCCTTTCTACAATAGATCAATATTTTCTTAAACAATGAACAATGATTTAATGGTCAAGCTACAACAGATCCTTTATTGTTCATGAATCCATCAATCAATGGCAACTATGATCCTCAAAACCTGCAATATGTTCAAGMAAGAAGATAAMAAAKAAGTGGGAAAGCAAAKAAGACAATATGATAACAACTCTCATGAATCTTTAATGGAAGAAAATGGCATTACAAAAAGGCCCTCAGGMTTACAAATGAGCAACTAAAACTGCTCCTACTCTCTCTAGTGTCTCTTGGCTCATGAATCCAACCCTTATCCAAGAGCTCCCTCCTCTCTTAAATAGATAATAGAATCAAAATATMCTTAGGAGGTCTAATCCCATCTCTTCCATTGGATTCTAGGCCTTGAAACAAGGTGACAATAGTCAAACAGACAAAAATCCAACAAACTGCTAATTTTCAAGAAATTGTTGGAAGTCATTAATAAATTGTTTCCAACTCATTGCATGAGGTATTTAATGGAGATAAAAATTAAGTGCAAGTGTCCCTTGACAAATAAATGATCCATGCGAAGTCATTTGAACCCTCCTTGACCAGTGGCAACCTCCCAACAAGGCGAATATCCAATCAGCTAGGCAAAACAAAGAATTTGTTGCACATTTTGCAACACATTGGTGTTTTAATTGATTCTCTCAAATTCCAAATTGGTTCAGGATGAAATTTGGTCAGCAAGTCAACAGGACTATCATCTTCCTCCACATAAAATTTCATAAAACCTAGTTATCCATTTTTGTTTTATGATAAAATCTGTAACAGTAGTTGCTAAAGGAAATTTTGTAGCACATTTCATAGCGTTGATCTGTGTAGATCATTTCGCAGTGCCAGGCACTAAGAAATGTCTTGTAGTTGTCTGATTTGTGCAATTTAAGCCCAAAATACCCAAAAAAATTATCCAAAGGTGTGTAAGCATGATACTTTCCACAAAACTTCAAAAATCTAAGGATGAATTGACCCATAACAACTACATGTGACCCTTAACAACTTCATGTGATCACACCAACTATAAAATGTTTGGATATATTTTTGTAAAAATATTGAAATTTTAAGTATTTTATGTAGTTTGTATAAATGTTTGGTGATTTTTAAGGTAATTTAGGCAAATCATTTTTTAAGGATTTTAAATAGTTTGTATAAATTAGCCCATGAGCGAAATTTAGCCCCTAAAATAATCCTTGATGGAAAGAAAGGCCTGGAACCCATCGAATAGGAATGGAACAAGTTACAAATATTAATAAACAAGAAATGTGTTAATTTGCGAGAGTGTATTGCAAGGCTCATGAATAAATAGATTCCATATTTTAAACCCAACTGGATTTCACATTTAACTCTTGTAGAGACTCCTGGTGCAAGCTTTAGATTCATGCACAACCATTTGAATCTGTAATTATACATATATTTCAACCTAGAACCTCCACAAACCAGATATCATCCTATGATATTAGCAAATCAAAATAGAAGAACCTTGTAGGGATCCAAAAATGCCTTCACCTTCGCTGAGAACTGACTAAACATCGAATCTGAGACAAGGAATTTTAAGCTAGGAAAGCTCCTGAGTCCATTTTTTTCTCACTTTTAATGAAAAAATATCAAACATGCATATGCGAAATTAAAACCTTAAAACCTGATGCCTTTACTTAATTCAAAATTCGAAACCTAGTGTCGTTAATAAATTCAAAATTCAAACCATCCAATGTGCACCTTAATGGTCATCCATCCATTTTGTATGTAAGCACATTTTGATGGCAACATTCTGATGGTGATCAATGGATGGGAGTATGGGCACATGCGATAGTGATGGAATATGTATGCATGGGAATACCTGGTCTGCAGAAGATACCTTTAGTGGTACACCATGCAGGAGTCCTAATGATTGGGCTCTTTCATGGTTCTTACTCTTAACCCTCATATCATTGCTTCTAGATAAAAATATTCATGTATGTTTTTTCTCTGCACAATATCTAGTGTTTTGAGACATCAACAATACTCTCTAGGGTTCTCTCTAGGGTTTTAATCAATGGAAGTTGGATGTTGATTTTAGCAGGGGAAATGTATAGTTTCATAACAAGTGTTGGAAGCTATGAATCACGTTCTCCATCTATAGCAAAAATTCCAATACCTTTCATCTAAAAGAGAGAAAATGAAGGCCAACTCTGATCAAAATGCAAAATTTGCAATGGATAAATTTGTTAATAAAACTCCATCGTTTGAAGGATGTGATCGGGAATAATCTGCATTGAAAATATGGTATCAGAGAGTACTACGATGAGTAGAGAGGAACCTGACAACTCTCACTCATGCACTATCGATGGTAGAGATAGATTACCTTCCCCCATTCATGCAACCACATGTTGTACAAGTACGCAGGACTTGGGTTTAGTTGTTTTGGCATCTTGCGAACATTGCAGTTCATTATATTAGGGAAAACAAGCCTAGGCCTATGCCATAGTTAGTATTGGACCACATATGTGTCGAGGGAACCTTTGGTACTCTATTATATAGTGAGGGCTTCAGCCCAACGATGTATATTGGTTCTATTTGAGGATTTATGGCCCACTTTTGTACTTATGACATTATTTTCTGGACATATTATTATATATATACATATTTTTCCCTTATGGATAAACATTTTGTACAAATGTATTTACATGTGCATGTGTGTGTGTGCTTTTACTTTTATGTGTGAGTAATATGCCAATATAATACTTGATTAGCCAATGTATTAGTTAGTTGATTAGATCTCTTATGAAAATGAATATAAGTAATATAATCAAAATAGTGTTCTAAGAGACATACCGTAAGGAATTGTCATTCAAGGGTGGGATTGTAGACACGGTATACTCCATTTAATTCAGACACGACTAGTTGAATGTCTAGATAAACCTGTAGGTGAGAAATACCATGTGACAAGGCATCACATAGTAATTCTATTACGACACTGTACTCAACAACATTATTGGTTTCTTCTCCCAAACAAATACCTCCAGAAGACATAAAATTAACAAAAGGTGTAAATATTTCCCAAGCTACAGAAGAAAGCCTCTGTGTGCTTTGGTTAGCATCATTTGTGAACCCAACATAGACCTCAAATTCACTTGACATCTTCCACAGTGAAAATAAACACAATAAACTACACGTCCATAAAAGAAAAAGACAAGAATGTATAAATAAATCTATACATTATATACAAGAAGTAATGCTCATGTGTGATCTAAGAATAGCACTTATTAAGGTTGAGCCCATTTCTAGGCTCCGATAAAGAGTTACCCTCTAAATCAACCAGTTGGTAGGCACCCTTTTCTAAAAATTTCTTAACAATGAACTGTCCAAACTACATGGGTTTGAACTTGCTCGCCCCCAAGTGATATTTGTCTTTGTGATATACTAGGACAAGATCTTCTTCAGAGAAAACTCTAGCCGATCATACTAACACTTGACACATTTTTTGTAAGCATCGTTGGCCAAGGCTACATCTCGACGATACTCATCGAGTTGCTCAACATATAAAAGATGCTCTTCAAGTGGAGTAATGTATAGCAGTAGTTCCACTACCAAATTAAGAGAAAGGATTTGACACTCTATGGGAAAGACTTCCTTCATCCCGTAAATGAGTTGGAAAGGAGAAAAACTGGTAACAAACTTCATTGAGGTTTGATAACCCCAAAGTGTCGAGTACAACATCAAATGCCAATTTGATTTGGCCGAATTGATCCTCTGCTGAAGAATAGTCTTGAGGGACTTATTAACAACCTCCACTTGACCATTCTCCTATGGGTAGTAAGGTGACAAATGTTCCTTCTTAAACCCTATTTTTGATTTTAACTCAGACATCATCTTGTTCTGGAAGTGACTTCCATGATCTGTGACAATCTCCTTCAGAATACCGAACCTGGCTACAATCTGGTAAAAAATGAAAAGTTCAGATGTTTCCCCATTATTGTTTAACATCGGCATAGCCTCAACCAACTTAGTAAACTAGTCTACCCCTACGATGATATAGTGATTCCCCCTAGATAAAACTGGGTGGCATGTAGTAAAATCAATCCCCCACTTGGTGAAGGGACTAACAACAATAACTGGAATATCTGGCACAGGTGACACTTCTTGACCACCTCTACAGAATATTTGATCAGCGAGGGACAAAGGTATCCAATACAAATAATGTTTTGGGTTGTTTCCAACCCAAACATGTGACTTCCACATGCTCATGTGTGACAGTCATTTAACACAAGTTTTGTCTCTTTGCGATTGATACAACGATGGAGAATTCAATCCACTCCTCGATGATATGAAGTATCATAGACGATAAGATAGTTCCACGATTGATGGTGTATTTGTCGATTCTCATCGCAAGAAGCATAAGATTGGCACTTCAAAGTTTGAAGATACACAAGTATATCTCCATACAAAGGGTCCAAATATGCAATAAGGAAAATATCCCCATTGATCAGCGACTCTTCGAGAAAATTATTACCACTCCCAACCGGAAGTTTCGAGATTAGTTCAACAAAGACCAAGGAATTTTTAGACTTTTCCAAAAAAAAATCCAAGTCAAATTATTGCAGGATGATTATCCATCGAGTGATTTTCTTACTGATGACCCATTGTGTCAACACATATTTAAAAGGGTTCATGAAATCTACGACGGTGGTCTTTCCAAGTAAGATGTAATGAGAGAACTTTTGGATAGCATGAACAACTACCAAAGCAAGTTTCTCAATGTGTGTGTAGTTGAGTTCCACTCTTACCAACCCTCGAATAAGATAGTATATAACATGATCTTCGAGCGCGTCATCTTCTTGGACCAATACCATGCCAATAGTATACTTTGTTGCAGCCAAATACAACAAGAAATCCTTTCCATAATATCGAGGAATGAGCAAAGGGGAAGACATCAGAGCACGTTTCAACACTTCAAAAGAGATTTGAGTTGCTTCATCCCAATATAATGGGACCCCTTTCTGCAAGAGACGCATAAACCCATTAGTAATCTCGCAATAATTGGCAACAAAATGTCGAAGAAAGTTGACTTTCCCCTATAGACTTTGAAGCTAGGGGATTGTGCATGTGGTAGGAAATTGAACTATTTCCTCAACCTTCAGAGGATTGACCATGATCCATTTAGTTGACACGATAAAACCTAACAAGTGTGCCGATGTCATGGAAAAACTACACTTATTTGGATGCAAGAGAATATAATAGTAGCGACACCTCTCAAAGATAATTCGTAAATGGGAAGGATGATCGGATCTCTTCTGAGAAAGCGATGCCAGATCATCAAGATATGCCTCGATTATCTCCATGGGGTTGTGGAAGGAAAATGAAATGGCGTGCTGAAAAGTGGCTCCAAAATTCTTAAGGCCAAAAGGCATTTTCATATACATGAATGTACCCAAAGGACAAATATATTTCATTTTATGTTGGTACTCATGCTTGATATGAATCTTGTTGTACACAGAAAAACCATCCATAAAATAAAATACCTCACAAATTGGACATTCATTGATAATCTGGTCAATGAATGGGGTTGGAAAATTATCTTTGGGGCAAGCTTTGTTCAGATCACTAAATTCCATAAACAAGCATATTGTACCTTGCATTTTTTTTCATAGGAACAAGGTTTTAAAACCATTCTTCCCATTGCAGAGGATAGATGAAACCAACCTTGATGAGTTTCTCTACCTCATCCTTAATCGTTGTTGCCTTGCGAGGATTAACTGGGCAAAGCTTCTGTCGCAAGGGCTTAACATCAAGTTAATTTGTGATCTCATGTTCAATGATACATGGGTCAATGCCTGGAATCTCATCATAAGACTAGGCAAAGGTGTCACAAATCTCTTTAATAATTCAGTGTGGATCTGAATCTCTTCAAGGGAACAATCTACTCCGACGAAGACGTTTTCAATGATGCCAAGGGTTCTAGAGATTTCGATAGGAATTGTTTCAGATATAGTTTCCATGTTTCCCTTGGCATATATTATGTGAGTGGAAAAAGGGTTAACAGGATAAGGGAATCTCCATTCATGTTCATATTGAACTCTCTTGCCTCTATTCTCTTAAGCTTAGGTAAGAAATAATATTTGTGGTGAATATCGTCCCAAGGTCTATCTATCCCATTCATTACCTCCAGAATCACCCCATCAGAGGGAAATATAAGTCCAAAGGATCGTAAGTGGTGAGAGAGTATTGATCCAAAATAGGCTTGAGAATGAGATCTAGCTCACGTGGGAGAGTCAGATCAGGGTTGGATGAGGTTTTCTAGAGAATATTGTATGCGAATTTAGTAGCAGATAAGGGCATAGCCATTCTAGGGTGCCCTACCCCTTCCATCGAAGAAGATGGGGAAGGTGAAATACACAGGTCATTAAAGTAACTCATTCTAAAAGACACGACTTGAAAGATCACAGCCTTCGGCAGGTCTAGGACAACTGAAATAAACTTCACATCATTAGAAAGTGATGAATAATCAAAATTCCCCATTAAATATGGAAACAATCGGACACCTAAGTTGACGGTACTTGGCTATGATATGTCAATCATTGGGACCGTGGATGCCCCAGATGAAGGGTCGGGAGGGGAGAAGGATAATTGATCAAAAGTTATGATCTGACCTTCATGAGGAAAACATAAGACCCTAAAAACGATGGATACAAATTTTTTCATAGCATAGGTCCAACTCTTCCCTAACAAAATATTGTAGTTTAGAGGTGAATCGACTACTTCTACTTCGACACACATGGTGTTTCCCTCCAACTACATGGGGAAGGAGGGAATTATTCCATGTGGTCTAAAATATTGACCGTAAAAAACAATTAGCAAAGTGGGTGATGGAGACAAATCAGGTTGGCCAATGGCCTTCCAACATGCTAATGAAATCATGCAATTCGAGGAACCCTTATCAACCACTCTATGGAAAATGTTTTGTGTTAACAATTTCGTGGAATGCACCACTACTATCTGAAAAGTGATGTGGTGAGGAAGACAAGGTTTATAATATGTAGGGTAAAAAAAATTCATTCATGAGTTAGTAGTCTCAGTCGCTCCCAAGGTAGATAATAATGCTTTCCTCTATGAGGGGCAACTCTCAAGGACATCCATAGCAGACATTGCACAATGATTTTGTGTCAGATCCTCCACAATGGATTAATTATGAGCATCCCTTGCATTCGGGTTGTGAGAAGCCCTTTCAAATGAACCCTTAGGGATGTGATTCATAGTTTCTCCCACAATCTTCTCAATTTGAAGAGGAGGAACTGGGTTGGAGGATTAGTTTCCCTTCTCAGCATATTGTGGCATTCTGTAATTATGATCCCTTATCTGCACATGAGCTTTAGACTTCATCATATAAAATTTTATTGCTCCATTGTTAATATTATGCACGGGGGCTCCCTGATTTCCCCCAAGCATGTTTGTGGATGAGGAAGTTTGAGACAATTTTTTTCGTTATGGAAAAAGGTTTGGTTAACATGGAAGGCTTTTATTGTGCTAATAGATTTTGGGATTCCTCAAGCCAAGGGAATTGGTGATTCAAGTAGTCATCCATGCAAATCTTACACAGAAACTTCACCTTCCACTATTCATTTTTTCCCTCGCCATCATTATTCGCAACCTTCTTATCCCCCTTACCCTTATTTTTTTTAGATTTCCTCTTTCCCTCGGTTTGGTGGTTAGCCTTGGGATTTATCGATTGCACACTTTGTAAATCCAATGTTTGGGTTATGGGGGCAGCTGAACTAGGAGTTTGGTTGGCCATAGTCTGTTGAATCGATAATTGTTGTAACTAATTAGTCAACTAATCTGTTGGATTTCTATATGTTGATCCTGCTATGCCATCGGTGTGAGGCCCATAATTCTATTTGGTCTTGTCAAAATTCAACCGTGGTGCGTCAGGTAGGATCTTGTATAACATATTGTATTGAGAGTAAATCAACTCCAGTTGTTGGGCTTTCACGATACCCTCTTCTTCAAAAAAAAACATGTACATCATGATCTCTTTGGATACATAAGGCACCAAGGAATTTAGGAACCACTTGAGAAAAAATGTGGGAGGGACCTTAACTTTGATCAAGCTCTTTCGTCGACGCCATTCTCAGATGTGATCTGAGATATGAACGACTATTGTTTTCTCAAAGTTGGCCAACAAATCGGTGTTGGAACTGTATCTTTCTGATAATTGGAAATGGTTTAATAACACCATATCCAGGTCATTAAAGTAATCATACTTTGAGCTATCCATCTCGATATACTATTTTTTGGCACCCCCTATAAGAGTGAGTTGTAACAAACGCAATTGAATGAAATCATCCTTTAGTGAGTTGGATGAGAACCATAAATGAAATGTCCTAACATGATCACTTGGATCCTTTATAGGCATGCCTTTGAACTTATGGATGTCCGAGGGAAAATTAATTGGCATGGGGGGCCAAGTTGAATCATGACAAATCGGGTCATTCAACAGTCTGGAAAAGTTTGGAAAATGCAGAGCTTCCAAGAAAGGTAGTCTAGGTTGTGGTGGGTTAAAATGAAAAGAGGGGCCTATATTTTGGCTGGCACCAGGTTGCAAGGAAAAGTTTGGTTGTTGGCCAGGGTTTTGGTAGAAACCATTGTGACCCTATCTAGTAAAATGAATTTTCGTTTGATTTTGCATCACTGACTGATTCTCATAGTTGGATGACATCCCTTGTGTAGGGATTTCTCCCTGCATAGTTTTTTATGTGGAAACCCAAAGCAGGAGAAAACCACAAAATGTTTTTTGTTATATGTCTTGAAGAATTAAATTCATTGGAAGCACCAACTTCCTTTTTTTTCTAGCTGCAACTAGAAGGAGGCTCCAACCCCCTTGTTTCTCAGGCTACAACCTGAGGGAATATCCAACTCCTATATTCTCTGGATACGACCATAAGGAGGCTACAACACCCTATGTTTTGCAACTACAACCAGAAGGTGGCTAAAACCACATGTCCTTGCCCCTTCCAACCTCCCTGTAGTAGAAGTAGAATGATAGAACCATTGTCACACTATTGATTGGGTACATCGTGATAGGTTCAGATGGGTCCGGGGCACTGAATGGATGGGCATGCGACTGGACGTTTAGGTGTTAGACTATGTGTAG
>ML799137.1:117645-129667 GCA_009831015.1 Picea engelmannii | reverse complement strand
GAAGCCATCACTGACACAAGAGTTCGCCAGCTGAGGAATAGATCCATTTCAAAGTATCTCATTAAATGGAGGAAACTATTGGCTAATAATTCCACTTGGGAAGATGATTATTTTATACAGAAGCATCTAGAGTTACTCAAGCGTTGCAGACAACACTTGTCTCAAGGGGAGGGGCATGTTAAGCCCTAATATTGGCTCATTACCCCTTAATTGGGACATATTACATTAGTAATGCTATTTTATTTATTTCGGCTTTATTCCATTGATTGTAGTTATACCTTCTAGTCTCCTATATATACCAAGGAGACATTTTCATTTGGAATCATCTTGGAATTTTACATGTATGTGGGCATAAGGAGGTTTCCCCCTCGAAGAGGCTTATTATCTGAATTTCTCTCTTTTTCAAGGCGTTGAATACTTATTCTGAGGTTTTTCTATGCTATATTGATATTTGGTTCTTAACAAAAAGAGGTTTTGTCGGGCCCTCCATTCTCCCTCTTTCCTGGAAAGACTCAGAGTCTCAAAATGATCTACTCATTCTCTCCTCCTACAATAAACAAATCCAAGATCATTGTGCCTCAATCATGCACACCACAAATTGAAAACGAGAAGGCCTCGGGGAAACCTTAGAAGAATCGAGAGACTCAATTTTTCAGTCTCCCATCCTAAGACGTATATGGTAGTTACTTTCGGGATTCATCTTCTGGCAACTCTGGAAAGAGAGAAACATATAAATTTTCCTTTCGTCTCATCTTGACTGGCAGAAAGTATGGAAACACATAAATGACAACATCAGAGAAACCATTCTCCTTCAGCCTTGGAAAGAGGAGGACTTGTCTTGTCCTCCATAGGAAAAGCACATCTTGGAAAAATGGATCATCAACTTTCACTCACATTTTTCAAGGAAACCCAAAACTTTACAAGACAAAGGAAACCCATCACATTGGTCTCCTCTAGCTCCACGATGTTAGATTACTAAAAGAGGGAGTGAATCAATAATAAAGAAATTTAATCCTTTTTCACCATAAAATAAAAGTCTTATATCAATGTAGCATTATCATCCAATAGTTGCAGAGTAAATAAACAATGAACAAATTATAAATCACACACATACACAGTAAACCAGTGGTTTATGTGGAAACCCAAACCGGGAGAAAACCACTGAATTATTTTTCTTATATGTCTTTAAGAATTACATTCATTGGAAGCACCGACTTCCTTTTATTTCTAGCTGCAACAGGAAGGAGGCTCCAACCCCATAGTTTCTCAGTCTACAACCTGAGGGAAGATCCAACTCCCCAATTCTGCATCTATAACCAAAAGGAGGATACAACCCCCTGTGTTCTCTGGCTACAACCAAAATGTGGCTACAACCAAAATGTGGCTACAACCACCTATCATTGCCCCATCCAACCGCCCTAACATAGAAGAAGAATAATGGAACCGCTGTCACACTATCACTGTGAGATATACTTTTGTAAAACTATACCAATCAATCTGCACCAAACAACCTGTACCAATAACTTGAACCATGCATCAACCATGCATGAACCTGTACCTCAACCTGTAATCAACCTGTACCATAAACAATTTCATCAACCATGCACCAACCTATACCAAACAACCTGTAATCAACTTGTACCATAAAAAAATGCATCAACCATGCACCAACCTGTACCTCAACCTATACCATGAACAAGTTCATCAACCATGCACCAAACCTATATGAATAACCTGTCACCACAACCTTTCCAAACAAACTATCTCATCAATCTTATCAACCAAATTAGATCTACTCACAAGAATCAATCACCAAGACAACTCTCAAAGATGTGCATCAACCAAGCATAACACAAAAAATCATAATCATCACCAATATCAATATTTTCTTCTAATAATATACCAATACAAGTATGTTACAACATCCAAAAACTATGTGTCAACAATACTAGTAACAAGTGCATCCAACGATGTACCAAGTATGTATCAATCATGTATCAACTACTCATCAAATATGACTCATCAATATGTACCAACAACATCAACTATACACCTCATATATGTTCCAACTCATCAACTATGACTCATCAAGATGTACCAACATAATTAGCTATACACCTCATGTATGTGCCAACTCATCAACTATTTGTCTCAACCATGTACCCAACATGTACCTCAACCAAAATCCCTCATCAATTTCGTCATCCAAGTATGATTTGTAACTCTGTAATAGACCTGGTGTATATGATCACATACCTGCAAACCTACCTTAAATTTAACAACAAGAGACTAGCATTTTCATTAAACTTTACTTTCGTCTCACATGACTAGTTTTGGATTAGTCAACAACCCTAACTTGAAATAATCATAACTATGTACTTGTAATGAATAAAGATTTGAAAATAGTACACATTGTTTTTCAGTGTGTTTTATGAAATTCCTCTAGGTGTCACTACTTGAAACCTCTCAGAAAATGAGTTATAGAAAAAATGGCATACCTTGTTGAATTATGGCTTATTCTAGAGAGAGAACTTGTAGAGCATGACGTGCATGGAATATTTCTTATACATTTGGTCTTACAAAATATGGATATGTTATTAATAAGTTATGATGTTTTTACACGAAACACCTGTTTTAGACTAGTTTCAGGACTAGCCACAAACCCTATTTTCCACGGAGTGTAACTCCAAATATACAACGAACCACAAGATTAAATTTGTACGACAACTACTTGGATATGTTTCCTCAATGGAATCCTAATTTCATTCTTTGAATCATTCTAGAAAAAAAGTTATTGAAAAAATGGTCAGATGACCTGTAAATAACATACCTTAGAAAGCATCATCAAAAGAATTTATCATCCCTTGAATTCTGGACTTCTTTACTTCAGCTTCCCTCTGAAATTCACCTTATATATCATTTGGTTACCTCAGTCACTTGTAGATATTCAATATTTTCAAGTGTAATTAAAATGAGAGAGCCTTGCTTGCCTCTTATTTATATTTTCATGTAGCTTCCTCAAGGGGTTACCTTTTAACCATCTTAAACCACTTTCCTTATTTTAGGATTAACCCACTTCTAACCACTTGTCCAATTAGTAATTTCTCCATTAAATTTATTATTTAAATAATTTATTTTGTATCCACTTTGAATAATAATACACTCATCACTTCACTTTACCTCAAGGGGTTACCTTCTAACCATCTTAAACCACTTTCCTTATTTTAGGGCTAACCCACTTCTAACCACTTGTCCACTTATTAATTTCTCCATTAACTTTATTACTTAAATAAATTATTTCTTATTCACTTTGAATTATAGTACACTCATGGCTTCACTTTATTATTTATCTTCTAAAATCTCTTAAACCACTTTGACCACTTTGACCTTTTGGGTCTTCTAGATGACTCATGGGGGTTCTTCAACTTCACATGGCCATAACTCTCTAACCGTGAGGAGTTATGTGATGTTATACATACGACCAGAAAGGGAATGACATGTATTTTCCATATAGAATATTATTACCTAAAAATATATCAAAACACATAACATTATCCATAAAAAAAACTTGGTTCCATTACCCAAACCTGCGTTCTCCAACTTCACATGGCCATAACTCTCTAACCGTGAGGAGTTATGTGATGTTCCACATACCACCAGAAATTACATGACATGTAATATCCATATAGAATAGTCTTACCTTAAAATATATTAAAACTCATACCATTATACATCAAACAAACTTGGTTCCATTACCCAAACCTTTGTGCTACTGAAATTCGATACCGGATTTTCTCCAAGGGTTGACATCAATCACTAAGTGTTGAAATAAATCTAAAATATCACTCTAAAATGGTTGAAATCCATGAGAACCAGCAATACATACCAACTTTCCATCAACCTAATCCAACTGTCTAACACATGATTCATCATAGTAAACTTCGACGGAGCTTCCAAAGGTAATCTGAGTCCTAATGGCTTCGGGGTGGTTCTTCCCAACAGTTAGGGTAGCATAATTCTCATCGCATTCGGTAGTATTGGTCATAAAAAAAACAACACAACTGAGCTCTGGGGTCTAATAAAAGTCCTACATCTTTCTCAAGAAATGGGCAAAAGAAACTGATCATAGAGGGAGATTCTCAAATAATCCTAATCCTTTTCGCAAAGATTTTCAATGGAGTGGATTCAGACAACATATCCCCTTACTGGCAACTTACCATAGGACTCAGTGTGATTGCAGCTCTCATTTCACCTCACTTGGTGCTCATTCATTCGCATGTGAGAAGGAAATCCAACCAGGTAGCAGACAAACTAGCTAATTTTCGAGTGGTTTTGGAAGGACTAGATATCCTTATACGTCCCCCACCCATAGAGATCATCCCCTCCTCCAGTATTGCATATCTAAGGCTCTCAGCACAGATAACCCCCTGGATGGGGTGTCAGAGTGCTACACATGTCCATCTGCGAACTTAGATCTCACCACCTTGCCTTGTGCCACGTAATGGCACATGTTGCTCCCTTCAGCCTTTATTACCACCTTAAGGATTCTACAACTATCCATTTCACCACACTCTCAACTAAATGATTCAGTGCACTTAGATCTAGATTCTCGTCATGTCGATGGCGTTGGTACACCATCTAATCCTCCTGCGTTTGTGTGCCTTTACTCTCCATATTCCCTCTTATGGAGATTCCCATCCCTCCTATTGGTATCTATCGCCCTCTCCTTCCAGCAAATCTTGCACTCTGTAGTTCTCCCTGGTGCCTACCTGGTTCTTCCTTTTCGAATATCTGCCTCACCCTCACGTTTGTCAGGCTATGCCTAGCGTTTGAGGGAAGCTAAAGAGAGGTTCCCTTTGGTACCAAAACAGAGTAGCCATGGCTATCAGGAACCCTCCCACCTTCCCTCCTACGCTTATCTCCTCACCTCCGTCATACACTCAATCCTCACAAGACCAATGTGGCCTTATCCCTATGTCTTCGCCATGGGCTTGTCGAGTTGAATGGTTTGACCTTCAGGGCAATTCTATCAGCTATGTTCCTGGACCTCTCCCAAACTTGGCCTCGACCTCGCGGCCAACATTTACATGCCCTTCCATTCCATAACCCTTTGCTCCCTCACCACCCCCTTTGGCATTCCCGTCGCTAGCTTGTGTCCCTTCACTGGAGGAATTCGATGCTCAGACACAAGAAATTCAATTGGAAGTGAACCAAGACCAAGCTTTGCTCCACCCAAACAATGCTTCGTGGCTGCAAATCCGAGATTCAATCTCAATTCTCCAAGACTTGGTCTTCACGGTTTGTAAAGACGTCGTTGACCTCTGTTTTCTGCTGGAACACCTAGACCAGCACGTGGAGAAAATCAAATCTCTACTCTCAAAACTGCTCCACTCTCTGCATTCACCTGATTCAGGCACCAATGCCCCTACATCTCCAGTGGCGGTTCTTTCTCTAGACTTCCAAGGGGAGGATGAACGAGATGTGGATACATGCGCACAGGCGACTGAGGACAAGCAAGGAACCATGCGAGACACATGCACAGTGGAAGCCTAGGACATGCAAGCACACTAGACACAATGACAATCGACATCCGTACAGGTGTCAGCAAGCATGTTTTATTTTGACAATTGCTAGTTGTTTCTGGAAGGTTATGTTTAGGTTGTTGGAGTTTAGCACTATCTATTTTGTGGGTCTGTAAGAAGATAGGTGTTTTCCTATATAATTTGTGGGTCTACCAGACGATAGGCGTTTTATGATTCATAGTATAATCTTCTTTGGGCTACAGTATGCATGCATGGATCGACCGAATCGATTTCCCCACGGGGCGATTCAAGCAAATAGGTTTAATTCTCACTGATCTTTATAGTTNGTGGGTCTACCAGACGATAGGCGTTTTATGATTCATAGTATAATCTTCTTTGGGCTACAGTATGCATGCATGGATCGACCGAATCGATTTCCCCACGGGGCGATTCAAGCAAATAGGTTTAATTCTCACTGATCTTTATAGTTCGAGTGCCATGCTGAGTTGGTTTCCCTTTGGGGAAACTCAACACATCCAAAACTCGATCTCAAGACGATAGTGTGATTTTTTCTTATAATTAGTAATATATAACTTCTTACTTAAAAAAAAATAATGACAACTTATATTAAGTAATTACTTAAATTTCAATCCATCCTACAAGAAAACCATTTTACCTTACTATTTCATGGTAGGTACAAAAGATCAACATAAAGATGGATATATTAATTATTAATGTATAAAAACTTGACTAGAAATTCTGCTTATTGAAAGTACTAAGGAATGCTATTAATATACCTAATTTTAACAATTAAATATTAAATTTTAACAAGTAATAGTGGAAATGTCCTGCGATAAATTGTTGATATCTTAAATAATATTTAAATTGATAAAAGATCAGTTTACTATTAACTTATAATATCATACCTGTTAAAGTAATACATCCTCATAACAACTTAATATAAACTAAAACCAACTCATTTAATACTCACAATAAGATCATTCTTGATTATCATTTTCCTTGAGATATTTATAAGAATAAAAATGACCTTTTAGTGTCATATTAAATTAATCACAATGAAAAAAAAGACTCAACAATCAACTGCTTAATTTTATATCCATTGGGGCTTAATAAAAGGACCATTCTCATTACAACTAGACTAACCCATTGACATGAGGACTTGGGTAATGAGAGCGAGTAAAAATCTCTTAAGGTAAAGGCCGCTCAGGGAATTTTCAAGTACACCAAATGCCAATGATGAGGCAACAACAAAAGAAGGCCACGAGCTAAAAACTAAAAGAAGGGCATAGATTACAAAGAGGAGGCCCACTGCGACTTCGGGATTATCACCGAGGAGTGAGACGAGTTTGGCAGCTGCGACAACATCGAGTAATGGAATCATTGAGTGCACATAGCACCTGCGGTAGTCCCAAGTCATTCTCGACGAAGTCCCCCGAGATATCATTGGAGGTCTTGCGGAGGTTGAAGTTTCGGCATGACCACCTAGAGCTCTGAATCTGCTCTTTCCACTTGATCAGAACAATTCCTCGTGGACCAGGAAAATGACCCATAGGACGCAATTGGTATAATTACAGGGTAAACAATTCATGGGGACTTGGCATATCTCAGGCGCGCCTTTAAGCACTGATTTGAAAAAGATATCATTGATGCAATCTTCCAGGAAATAAAAACTTACACTACTCAACTCTCTCTACAACGAAACCCTTTCATAACTCAATCTAACACCCAATGGGTCAAATAACATTGGACTCACAGAAGTATTGTAAGTAATGCAAACCTAACACCCAAAGGACGTCAACAAAGGTTGCTAAAGGTGTCTATTTTAACCAGAAAATCATTTGCTTAAAAACAATTACCCAAATTCAGTTGTTCAGCTATGCTGATTGAACCTTTAAAATTTTCCAAAAGCATATAACAATAATATTTGACAAAACAATGTTTCGATTTTTTTTAATTGAAATCCATTTCTCAGGCTGTAAAATTCCCTCTTCTCCCCTTTCAGGAGTTTTTGAAAAAGGGGATATGCAAGTTTGGCAAATTACAACCCAATTCGATCCCATAACCAAGGCATAAGCATTCTAGTTTTATTTCATGACTTTTTAAGAGTCTATCAATTATCATGCTATTGTTTTCTTCAAGCAATAAGGGGGGTCATGAACTTCCATATGTCAAGTCAAAATTTTCCCCTCTGGAGATAACACCTACTTCGGTCCTATTGGATTATCACCATAATTAAGACTACTAGATTGGTAAATTTTTCTTCACTAAACATAGATGCGATGTCATTTGAGAGTATTGTCTCAATAATAATCAATCTCCAAGTAAAAACAGAACAAAAAGAAATATTGTATCCCAAGAAGCTTGAGGTGACTTCGGTACAACCCTTGCGCATGATCCCTATTCCCGCTTGCTAATCATTGAGACTTCACCGGTACCTTTCAATGTTACGGGTACTCTCCTTCCCCCTTAGCCCCCCGAGCTGCAAAGGGGCCACGCACAAACACAACCAGAAATCCTCTTGCTCTCAGCTTGCCTCACAAGGTAGAAACACCACTCTCTCTCAATATGTGTAACCCAACTCTAAGAAGTAAAACCAGTTAAAAATTATGCACCATAACTTTACCCATAACCCTTATGATCCATTTCTCATCTTAGCCATTTTTTTTATAGCATTTCTCCAAAAAAACATCCCCCAAAATTATTTTTCTTTTCAATTAAAAAATTTAGAATTATTTCCCCCTTACACTTCTCATTATTTCCTTAGGTTGCACAAGTAATTCCAAATTTTATTTTAATTAGATTCAATTTCCCTCACCTCTCCTAAAAGCACTCCTTAAATCACTCATAGTTGTCTCTTTATTCCCCTTATTCCCAATTAATGACTCACGCTTTTCTAAATTTGAGTTGAGTTAAAATAAGATTCTTGTCTAGTTAGACTAGTTTTAACTAGACTCTAGATATCTTTCTATGCGCACACAATCTTTTATGTTGTATTCCTTTGTTATCTTTAATTCCAATTTGGTCTTTTCTGCACACACATGTATTGTATTAATTATTTAGACTTATTTCATCCTTCTTAATTTTTTGAATTCATTTACCTCTTTCCTATTTTATTTAAATTGTCAAATTTAGTTTTAGTATTCTCAGCAAGCTTAGACTTAGGCTTAAATTAGACTTGGTCTTAAATTTTAAATAGTCTTAGGCTTTCATTTGGGATTTGAAATTAATAGTTTCAATCCTTAATTAATTAATTGATCTGGTAGTGATCAAGATTTTACAAGGTTAATTATTCACCCAAAGATTTCTAGGCCACCAATATTCATTGACTCTAATTTTATTTGCATGACATGCCTTTCAAGACGCACTCCATGCTCCAAGGGTGCCTCTCACCCTTGATTGGTTTTGGTAGTTGTCCAACCCCTAGAGTTAGCACTCCATTCGGGTGAACTTGTGATAGACTAAAGGATTCTAAAGAATAAGGACCCTGCCTTATTGCACACCGCTTAGAATCTTTGTGAGTGACTGTCTCAATTTTCCCTCACAACATCCTAAACCTCTCGAACTAGGTAATTGTTAACCTATAATTCGAGCCACGGTGGGAGTGCTAGTAGGATGTGATAGGGACTCTGTCACACTTCTCCCTCAATATCTTGTCTATGTGCATGGTCCCTCTACTCCTTATGTGAGTCAGATTAGCAAGCAATCATCAACCTGCATCCATCAACAAAACACTGTCAACGATCCATATATAAAATCATACTATAAGCGATCATATGTCACATATACATAAATGAAATACTCAAACCAATACAATCCACTCCCGAACTCAATCCGGAGTTCAAGGAGGTGCATTGATTCCCTCGACATCCACAATCCGTCAAGTGTCCTGCACACTCAGGGAAACTCGTCAATAGCATCTATCAACACGCTTATACCAAAAAATATAAATCATAATCCATCAACATCATCATAAAAATTCATAAGAGAAATAGATAACCATATACTATAACCAGATCACTTGCACAGAAGTGTCCTCAAAGAATAAGTCAATAACATGTGCTCGCAAGAACAGGATGTTACATTTTATCACTAAATTAATGACAATAGTCTATATTTAAAGCAAGTAAAATGCGACTATTTTGAAAAGAACATTGTTTATAATTATTGTCATGAAAAGTATAGAAGAACCTATAGGTTATTATAGATGTAAATATCCTATTATCTTTTTAGAAAGTAAGAAAGAATACTTAAATCTGTTTTATGTTTTAATTGTTTAAAAGAGGGAAATACCCTAAGAGATCCTTGAATAAAAATACAAGAATATAATTTATATACAACAAATATATTGTAGATTAATGACTATCTATGAAACTTTAATGTGTGATTTGTAAAATACTTGTTCAAACACACACATACATATATATATGCTTGAAGACTTACGAGTCAAATGGATGGGTGGAGGAGGGTCCCTTGTCCTACAAACAAGGGGGTCTCATACACCAAATTGGTGTGTTGGCTTCGCCGTGACCTTAAAAATAGATTATTATTATTATTATATGTTTGAAAAACATTTTTGAGAGTTGTAGAATATGCAACTACACTCTGTATCAATCATATTGATAAACACGTTATACATACACATAACTAATTTAAATATTTGGGGTTTTAGAATGATTTATTAAAGAATTAACTTCAAAAGATAACCAAGAAAGATTAAAACATTTTCTTTAAAGGAATAGAAGAGCCACGACACCATTGACCATGACGAACTCGACGAAATTAGTACCAGAAACTCTAAACTAAATCCTTAATATGGACCAACGATAAAAAAGGTGAACCATTTTATGTGTTAAGAGAAAAGAAAAAGGATGAGGTCAACTCATCCTTTGATAAATACTGAAACATTTTCATTTAAACTTGCTAATATATCATTGATGAGAAATGAATAGTTGAGGGATTTTGAAATATAGATTAAGGAGAATCCATTTGAGAACAAATCATTAAGTCTAGAACGACATTGGAGAGTCATTGTTCATAACTCTAACAACAGAAATCAAAACAAAATGAGCTTATCTCCTCAATAGATTCCAACGAACTCGTAGACATGGATATAAACGCGATTCTACCTAAACTATATAATGTAGTAAGGAGAAAATACTTGTATAATGTCACCCAACTGATAGATTGGCATCATTTCCCTTTAGAAAACTATTACCACTCAAAAATTTCTCATGGGTAGCTTCCGATTTCGAGCCACGGTACCCGGTGATTTGGATCTTTGGTTTAATTGTTTTATTATATTTATTCTTGACCCTCGATCCTATTACTACGAAGTTGAACATATATATCCAAAACTTTTGAGTTATTTGACTTATGGTTTTAATGGTTTGTATATGCTTCCATAGTGGGGATATTATAATAATTTACATTATCAATGTATTCCTATGGTTCGATCACTATAAAATATTATCTTATAACTTACCATAGCTTATACTTATGGACTATCATTACTATATCCTAGGTTATGGAGTAATGTACTTGGCATTTCAATTCTCTTAATGATCCTTACGAGTGACAATGTACCTCAAAATCCAAGCGAACTACAAGGTATATTATATTGGTAACACTTGGAATATGTAATAATGGAGAGTTTCCTTTACCATCACATTCATTAATTCGAAATTGCTCATGATAGTTGATGAGATAGGTTCAGAGTATATCGCAAACTCTTTGATTCTTTTCATTTGCTTCCTTCGATTTCGTTTACCCTCCTCATATTTGTTGTTACATGTCTCTTTCTATGATCAAAATCGACCCTGTGTAAAGATCATTGTGCTTTCATGACATCGATAGTAAGGATTCAGCTTGTAGGGGCCAGAATTTTAGAGGCTTACAGAATATTCGGCCCTGTTTCAAATAGTTGGGTGGTTAGAGTTTATTAGATCTTTTCGAGGTCATAACATAGTTGTTGCTAAGGCATTTGTGCAGAGATACAATGGATGAATAGCTCAGGTAGGAGACATGAATATTCAGGTAGATGAGGCCATGATAGCTGAAGCAACTTATTTACCAACTGCAGGAGAGAAGTGGTCTAAAAACTGCCCAGTTAAAGAAATTCCTTATGAATTCTTGGCATCAAAGAAGGCGCCATACAACATCAAAGGTATGTCTATCACTAATCTTAAAGAACAATGGTGTGCAGGGATGATTTTAAGAAAGAAAATTTATTTTAAAATTTAGAAACTTTGGAGAATCTTACTAATCCTTCATATGCTAACTATAAATGATTGACGATTTTTTGTAAAAATATTCAAATTTCTAAGTATTTTATATAGGTTTTATAAAATTTTGGCGATTTTTAAGGTAAAATAATTTTATCCTATAGAATTTGGGCGAATCATTTTTAAAATAGCGAATCTCATTTTTGGAAAAACCATGGAAAATTAGCCCATGAGCGAAATTTAGCCCCTAAAATCATC
>ML799137.1:92478-111130 GCA_009831015.1 Picea engelmannii | reverse complement strand
GTCGATTCCCAAAACATTAAAGAATCTTAGAGGATTTTTGGGTTTGACAGGTTACTACCGCAAGTTTGTTCAGAACTATGGAAGAATAGCAACACCTTTAATGGCACTAACTAAGAAGGATGCATTTTCATGGACTCCAGAGGTAGCTAAAACTTTTGAAAAACTTAAAGAGGTGATGTGTAAAGCTCCTTTCTTGACCACTCCATACTTCACAAAAACATTTATTGTGGAATGTAATGCCTCAGGAAATGGAATTGGTATTGTCCTAATGCAAGAAGGAAGGCCCCTGGCTTTTGAAAGTCAATCACTCAAGGGAAATGACTTACACAAACCCATTTATGAGAAGGAAATGATGGAAATACTACATGCATTGAAGAAATGGTATCCTTACCTAATAGGTAGGCACTTCAAAGTCAAAACAGATCATGATAGTCTTAAATACTTCTTGGAACAAAGACTATCTTCAAAAGAACAACAAAAATGGGTAACCAAGATATTGGGTTATGATTTTGAAATTGTCTATAAAAAGGGGAAGAAAAATGTTGTGGCAGATGCACTCTCAAGAAAGGATGAAGAAGTTGAGGCCTTTCTCTGTGCTATCTCGATCATCCAACCCGATTGGATAATAGAACCAAGCGATGAATGGAAGAATGATGAAAAAGTGCGGACTCTCATTCAAAGGTTGCAATAGGATTCCAGTGCATCAGATACATTTACATGGAAAAATGATTCACTATGGTACAAAGATAGATTATATTTATGTAAGAAATACAAACTCAAACAAAAGGTACTATTGGAATTGCACACCTCTCCAATAGGAGGGCACTTGGGATTTTTGAAAACCTACCATAGAGTCAAGAAGGATTTTTTTTGGGATAACCTTAAAACTAATGTTCAAAGGTTTGTGGTAGAATGTTTGGTTTTCCAACAAAATAAGGTGGAAAAAATTAAGAATCCAGGTCTTTTACAACCATTATCCATCCCAAGTCAGCGCTGGGAGGAGATTTCCATGGATTTCATCACAGGCTTACCAAAGTCTGAAGGAAAGAGTGTCATCATGGTGATTTTTGATAGACTGACAAAGTACGCACACTTTTGTGCACTCTCTCATCCCTTCAAAGCTAGTATAGTTTCCACCGCATTCATGGAGATAGTTCAAAAGCTACATGGCAGCCCAAAGATTATTGTAAGTGAGAGAGATCTCATCTTCACTGGAAATTTTTGGACAGAATTATTTTCTTGTTTGGGTACTCAATTGGCTCATAGCTCATTCTATCATCCTCAATCTGATGGAAAAACTGAGATAGTGAACAAATGTCTGGAAGGATACCTTCATTGCTTTTTCTCTAATAAACAAACACAATGGTTCAAATGGTTACTCTTGGCAGAATGGTGGTATAACACTTTATTTCATACTGAAACAAAAATGACACCATTTATGGCACTTTATGGATACCACCCTCCTTCCATCATTTCTTCTCTAAAAGAAAAATCTAAGGTTCAAACAGTGGAAGATCACATTGAGAATCAACAACATGATCTCCAAATCTTAAAGGACAACCTGACCATGGCACATAATCACATGAAACAACAAGTATATCAACATCATAGTGAAAGAAGTTTTGAAGTAGGGGATTGGGTGTTTTTAAGACTACAACCATACAAACAAATGTCCCTCAAGAAAGCCAAGAAGGATAATAAATTATCATCAAATTACTATGGCCCATATAAGGTGTTGCAAAAGATTGGTGCTATGGCATAGAAATTAGAACTGCCTGCATCTTCACGAGTACAACCAGTTTTCCATGTTTTATGCTTAACGAAGGTTATGGGTGACAAGATCCCAGTTCAAACTATATTTCCAGAACTTGACGAGGAAGGAAAAATGATATTAGAGCCTGAAGCCATCACTGACACAAGAATTCACCAGTTGAGGAATAGATCCATTTCAGAGTATCTCATTAAATGGAGGAAACTATCGGCTGAAGATTCCACTTGGAAAGATGTGTCTTTAATACAGAAACATCCAGAGTTACTCAAGTGTTGCAGACAACACCTGTCTCAAGGGGAGGGGCATGTTAAGCCCTAATATTGGGTCATTACCCCTTAATTGGGGCATATTATATTAGTAATGTTATTTTATTTATGTCGGATTTAGGCCATTAGTTGTAATTATACCTCCTAGTCTCCTATATATACCAAGGAGACATTTTCATTTTGAATCATCTTGTACTTGAACATTTAAGTGGGGTAAAAGGAGGTTGGCCCCTCGAAGAGGCTTATTATCTAAAATTATCTCTTTTTCAAGGCGTTGAGTACTTTTTCTAAGGTTTTTCTATGCTATATTGATATTTGGTTCTTAACAACATCACTGGTCCAGTACCCAATGGAATGGAAATGATGTTAACGATTCCGAGAACCAAAGTTTTATGAAAAACACAATCCGTTCACGATTTAAGAACTACAAAGGAGTTCTTTGATGATCGTTTTCAAATTTGGGGACACCTTGCAAGAACGAAATGGTCAGGGAATAAGGTTTTCGCTACAGGAGAAGATTAGTTCATTGTTGGAAGGGAAACATAGGGAGGAAAGGCTATGGGAGGCTCCACCCATTACAGGAGGAGAAAGAAGGCATAGGCATAGGGAGAGTTGTTGTCGGAAGCCACTAATTTTTCTGAAACGTTGTACAAAAATTTTCTTAAGGTAAATGAAGCAGGAACTCTCCTAGAGAAACAATCAATTCATTTTAACCAATCACAAGGGTTGGGTGTATTCTATGGAATAAATCGCATCTATTTAAATAAACTAAAAATCTTCCTAAACTGAGAGCCATTGCAACAACCCAGAATTTCATACTCTGTGTATTACTTACCTCGTCTAGCATGGATATTTGGTCCAGGTTTCTAAATTGTTTTGTTTTTTAGTATCTAGAAGGATTGTGGCGACACTCAGTTAATAGAATTATTTTCTTAAGAAGCTCGACAGGATTGATAACTAGTAGTGATCATGCCTGGCTGTATGCCCCAAAATAATCATGTAATAACAAAAATTTGTAGCAACGAGTAAAAACTCATGGGTTAAAGGGAAGATAGATAACAAGAATTTATAAGAATACAATTGCATTGTAAGGCATCCATCTAAAATTTCTCTTCTAGATTACAACATCAAGGAGACTCACAAATCCTTAATTCAAGAATAAATAGAAATTTCAATAATATCTAAATTCCTATACAAGGTTGTAACTTAATACAAATACAATTCTCAACGAGATTACTGTAATCGAAGGAGATGAAGTTGATGAGGTTATTCCGTGGTAGCGCTCCTTCTGATATCCTGCTTGCTAATCATTGAGACTTCACTGGTACCTCACAACCAACACTAAGGGTACTCTTCTTCCCCCTTAGCCCCCCAAGTCACAAATGGGCCACTCACACATAGAACCAAAAATCATCTAGCTCCTAGCTTGCCTCACAAGGTATAGCCACCACTCTCTCTCAAGCTAGGTATCCCAACTCTCACAAGTAAAACCAATCAAAGATTCTCCAACATAACTTTACCCATAACCAGTGTGATCCATTTTTCCTTTTTTCCATTTTCTTTATAAGAGTTTCCTTAACGACACCTTGCCACTTTCACATTTAATTCACTTTTTAAATAATTAATTAAGAATTAATTCCCCCATACACTTGTCACCCTTTCCCTTAGTTGCGCAAGTAAATCCACAATTTATTTTAATAAAAGTCAATCTCCCTCACCCATCCTAAAAGAGATCCTAAAATCAGTCCTAATTATCTCTCTAATCCCCTTATTTCAAATTAATAACTGACGCCTTACTAATTTTGATTTGAGTTAAAATAGGATTCTCTTTTAGTTAGACTAGTGTAAACTAGACTCTATATTCATTTCTATGCACACACATTATCTCCTCTAGGTTTCTTTCTTATTTTAAAAACTCCCCTTTTAATAATTTCTTACACCTATGTGCCTTAAATCAAAATCATTATGATTATTTCAATTTACTTAACTCTTGAAATTATTTACCTTATTCCCCTTTTTCTTTAGTTATTAATTTCAGTTTAGCCTCTTTGCAAAAATTATGCTTAGGCTTAATTAAATTTCATTTGCAAGGGCTTAGCTCTTATAGAGATTTATAATTAATAATTTCAATCCTTCATTAATTAATTAATTGATCCGACGGTGCTCAATATTTTATAAGGTTAATTACTCACTTAGGGTTTTCTAGGACACCTATATTCATTGACTCAAATGTTAATTTCGCGACATGCCCTTCAAGACGAACTCTGTGCTCCAAAGGTGCCACTCACCCTTGACTGGTTTTGGTAATTGTCCAACTCCTAAAGTCAATAATTCATTCGGGCAACCTTGTGAGAGACTAAGGAATAAATACCCTGCCTTATTGTGCACCCCTTAGAAATTTCCATGAGTGATTATCTTAGTCTACCCTCACGACATCCTGGGCCTCTCTAACTAGGTAATCATTAACCTACAGTTCGAGTGATGGTGAGAGTGCTAGTAAGTTGTGACAGGGATGCTACCACACATCTCCCTTAATATCTGGTCTATGTGCATAGCCCCTTTACTCCTTATCTGAGGCATATTAGAAAGCAATCGTCATCTTGCATCCATCAATGAAACACTGTCAATGATCTACAAACAACATCATAATATAATCAATCATATGTCACATATGCATGAATGAAATACTCGAATCAATACAATCCACTCTCTGACTCAATCTGAAGTCTAATGAGGTCCATTGATTCCATCGACATCCCAATCTGTCAAGTGTCCTACAAACTCAGGAAAACTCATCAGTAACATATGTGAACACGCATATACCAAATAACATAAATCATAATTAATCAATATCATCATAAATATCCACAAGAGAAATACATAATCATGTACCTTAACAGAATCACTTGCACGCAAATGTCCTCAAAGAATAAGTCGATAACATGTGCTCACAATAGAGGGATGTTACAACAACCCTCAAGGTACTGTATTAAAAATTTGATACAAAGAACAACTAACATAACTGATTTTAAGTGAAAGCGTTAGGCACAAAGAATATCCAGAATGCTTAGGAATAAACTTAGAAAGACATCAAATCCAATATCTTCGATTCATATCTTCGATTCATATTCTTGATGAAGAGATAAAGACAGAAGTTAAAACTTATCCTTATAAATATCGCATACAATCACCAAGTCCTAAGTTAAATCAAGAATATAGATCGTCACTTGTTGTTGCTCAAGATGTAAAAGATAAGGGACACGATAGTCTTATTTTTGGAACTTTGTTTTGGAAAGAAAAATATTGTGTTGTGCTGCCTATTTTGAAAAGTAATATAGTTGAACTTGAGTTATAAAATCATTAGCTAAGGCTACATAATAGAACTATGATGCAACAATATGAGAAAAAAATTGTTGAATTAAAGAAAAAATATATGAGTGTTGAGGATTCAATGATTGTGAAATCTTCAAGAGTTAATATGTTTTTTTACTTCATATCTAAGGAATATTTCTTAGTGTAAAGATTAATCTCCAGCTTTGAAAGGTTGTTTGAAGTTTGATTCTTATTTTGAGGTATGCATTCATTTTTATTTGTTTTAAATAATTTTATTTTCTTATTTAGGAGCAATTACAGAATCGTAGATTTGTTTAACCAGGTATTCAATAGAAGACTGACAACTGGCTTATGAGATGATTTTCAAAGGTTACCATTCGTATTAACTATTAACTCGAAAATCGTGAGTTGGAACTGAAAACGTATTTGAGGCTTGTTTGGAATGTATAAATTATATTGAGAGAGTTCATATGGTTTGGATATGGACTCGATACACTTAGTGATCATAATACAGGTTGTATGGGTAAGTTTAAAAATGTAAATTATTAAGAGTTGACCATCTACGTTTAAAACATTATATAATATATATAATGTTTTAAACGTAGCTGGTCAAATTTTAATATTATACATTTTAAAACTTATTTATACAACTTATATATATATATATATATATATATATATATATATATATATAGGTTAAACATTTTATGAAATGATGATTTTTTCTGGGGACATCTGTCTAAAATTTGATTTGTAGATTTTTCAGCATGTTGAATCTATTTCTACATTTAGAAATAGATTTTGAACATCAAAAAATAAAGATTCTTGTAAATTTATATAGTTGAATTCTAGGGAAAAAAACCATTTCGTAGAATAGCTAGACAAAGCCTATATATATATATATATATATATATATATATATATATATATATATAATGAACAATACATAATCAATGAGTGCTAAAGAATATGTATGTATAAATAGGATGTAAATCTCTTATGTTTAAGGAGATTTAGTCCAACCTTCGAAAAATAAACATTAATACAGATATAGTGACTCTAACCAAGGTATTTTCTAAAAATATTCTAAGATTAATCTAAGTTTAATGAACTAGATCATAACAATATCTTTAATAAGTTTTGTAGCATTTGTATACCTGTGATGAGGGTAAGTATCATTTGTTGATGACGACCAGTTAAAGTACCTGAAATGAGTATTACGTCATGGTAAAACCATGACAATTAGACAAAAATATTTAAACAACCAGATGCAAAGAACAATTACATGAAATTATATAATAAAGTAATAATTATAATTCAATGTAATTATTCTTGACGATGGAATTTAAAAAAAAAAACTAAAATTATATAATAAAGTAACAATTATAATTCAATGTAATTACTCTTGACAATGGAATTAAAAAATAAAAAACATGAAGTGGAAGGGTTCTTAAACATGGCCTCCTTAAGTTTCTCATAATCTTGGGTTTCTTCTTTTGTCAATTAAAAATAACCACTTTTCGAGACTATATGAATCGTCATTTAATTTTTATGATTGTCCTTGAAGATTTTTCTTTTTGACATGGGGAACTATTCAAAGATGATCATGGTAGGGACCAAGAATGTGCCATATCTATAAAGAAAAGATGAAAGTTTGAATCACATCCTCCTACAATACTCGTACAATACCATATCACTAAATAATTTTGGTCAACCGTTAGAGAAGTGATAAGAGGGAAACGAAAATGGGAGGGAGAAGTGTTGGGGGAGGATTTGGAATCATGGTTAGAGGATCATGAAGTTTATAAGGATCACCACTTGTTTCTTTATTTTTTTGTTATGGTTAATCTAGCTAACACAACATGAATCATCATTCCAATGGAAGCCCATTACATTGATCCAAACCTACAATAGAATAAAAGGTGCATATTATAATTATAAGAATGAAAATATTGAACTTGGGAAAGGAACTAATACCTTTGAAGAAGAAAAAATATTCCTCCATCCCAATGGTTATAAGCATTAATGTAACATCCTACTCTTGCGAGCACATGTTATTGAATTATTCTTTGAGCACACTTGCGTGCAAGTGATTCACTTATAGTACATGATTGTATATTTCCCTTGTGAATCTTATGATAATGTTGGTGATTATGATTTGATGTTATTGATATATGCGTATTGACAGATTCTATTGACAAGTTTCCCCTGAGTGTGTAGGACACTTGATAGATTGATGATGTCAATGGCTTCAATGTACCTCCTTGGATTCCAGAGTGAGTAAGGGAATGGATTGTATTGGTTTGAGTATTTCATTTATTCATATGTGACATATGATCAATTACATTATGATGTTGTTTATGGATCATTGAAAATGTTTCGTTGATTGATGCAGGATGAAGATTGCTTGTTAATTTGACTCACATAAGGAGTAAAGAGGCCATGCACATTGACCAAATATTGAGGAAGAGGTGTGGCAACATGCATGTCGTAGCCTACTAGCACTCCCGTCGTGGCTCGAATTGTAAGTTAACGATTGCCTAGTTCGAGAGGTCTACGATTCAATGAGGGCATACTGAGAAAGTCATTCATGAAGATTATAAGGGTCACGCAATAAGAAAACATACGTATTCCTTAGAATCCCTTCGTCTCTCACAAGGTCACCTAATGGAGTGTTGAATCCAAGGGTTGGACAACTACCAAAACCATTCAAAGGAGATTGGTACCCTTGGCGCATAGAGTGCATCTTGAAGGGCACATCGTGTAATTAAAAATTTTAATCGAATGTGAGTGGCACCCTTGGAGCATGGAGTGCATCTTGAAGGGAACATCACAGAATTAAAACTTGAGTCAATGAATCTAGGTGGCATAGAAAACTTTGAGCGAATATTAAACCTTGTAAAATCTTGAGCACTATCGGATTAATTAATTAATTAATTAAATAATGAATTTAGTAATGGTAATCTGAATGGAAGTCTAAGCCTATTCAAAATTAATCCCAAGTCTAAGTTTGATGAGAATGCTAAAACCAAATTATAAATTAAGTAAAATAGGAAAGAGGTAAATAAATTTAAGAAATTAAGAAATATGAGTTTAACCTAAAGATTGAGTTAATACACTTGTGAAAGAAAAATCCAAATCAAAATGTAAGATAAGAAAGGATTAAATCATGAAAGAATAAGTGCATGCATAGAAGGGAATCTAGAGTATAACTGCCACTAGTTTAACTAGGAGAAGACTCCTATCTTAACTCAACTCATATTTAGTAATGCGTGAGTCATTAATTGGAAACAAGGGGAATAAAGAGACAACTAGGAGTGATTTAAGGATCTCTTTTAGGATGGGTGAGGGAAATTGACTTGTAATTAAAATAAATTATCGATTTTTCTTGTGCAACTTATGGATAGGGTGACTAGTGTATGGGGGAAATAATTCTTAATTAAATAATTAAAAACTGAAATAAATGTGCAAGTGAATGTGTCATTAAGGAAACTCCTATAATGAAAATGGGGAGAGGAAAAAATGATCACACATTGGATTGGTAAGGTTATGGTGCATAAATTTTGACTGGTTTTACTGGTGAGACTTGGGTTACCTAGCTTGGGAGAGAGTGGTGGTTGTACCTTGCAAGGCAATGTGGGAGCTAGAGGATTTAGGGCTATGTGTGTGCATGGCCCCCTTGTGGCTATGGGGCCTAAGGGGGAAGAAAAGTACCACTACCATTCACTGGGGGTTATCACTGAAGTCACAATGATTAGCAAGCGGGAGAAGAATGGTGCAAAATTTGTCGAAGAACATCCTTTATTCCATCATCGTTCGTTACGGTATTTTCTTGTTCTAAGAATTGTGATTACTTTTAGATTTAATTGTGTAAAATTGATGTTGGACATTCGCCATGAACCAGGTTGTAATTCTAAAATCGTGTTGACTGAATCTTGTTGGTTGTGAAATCTAGAGAGTGAACATTTCGTATTGAATTTTTTATTTAATTAATCATTTAAGAATTCATAATTTCCTTGTTTTCTGGTTTTTAAATTTAACGTAGTATTTCTAACTTATGAGTGTGACCCGCATGATGCATAGTCCTAAATTCTACTCTACTTTTTCATTGAAATTATTGGTATGTCCAATATGTAACCTTGTTGTGCACATTACAGATTAGCATCCTTAAACCCAAATCGTGTAGTACAACGAGGTGTATTACACCGCGAGTCCATCTTTACCATAATTGTGGCATGTTATCCTTGTATTCATCTTGATCTTATGCCCAATTGTCATTCTGGAACTCAATTTTTGTAAACTATCGAGACCTTCCCATCCTTGCTAGCTCCCTTGGAACTTGGAGATTGATCCTTAAAAATGATTTTTAAATCCTTTACCTTGGAACGAATTGGTGGTTGATACCAGTAACTTGGATCCCCGAAGCAATTTCACACCTGTCATGGTTAAATTGGTACCAGATTTAGTCTTGTTGGGTCCATCTTATTCCTTCTATAGATCCAAAGGAGGACTCGTAATGACAACGATTTCAGTTGCGCCTTAGAGCTAATAAATAATGGATGCCATTGTTGGCTTGCCAAGATAAAAACCTTATTGTCTAGATGAACCCTTTTTGCTAAACGATTGTAGTTTCATTTCTTCTAGCTTAAAAATTGAATTTCGGAAGGTATCAGTGAAGACTCTCAAGTTTGCTCTCATTTTCGTTGAACTGGTGTGAAATTGTGGCTAGAATCATCCTCCTAATCTATCAACCATCCAATTATTGTTGTAGCCTTCTTATTGTTAGAATTAAAGCATGTGTTTGTTTAACCATAAACAATATAGCAATATTGTCACCCAACCATAGGCTGATGCCACCCCCGATCACCTTAACCTTGACAGAGGATGATTCCAGAAGAAAACCATGTGCTTAATAGTCCGACAGTGTAGTGTACCTCTTTCCAGAGATAGCATATAAGGCAAAAAGTCCAAACCATAACCGATAGAATGTCCAAGCCTAAACCGAGAATACAGGTTGTAGTAGCTACATCCACAACTACTCTCCACACTTGTGAACTTACTCATTTTCTGCAGTGCACACTCTTACTTTTTTGTAGTTGTGAGTTGTGTCCTCAAAATTATGATGTGGCCCCCCTCCCCTCCTAGGGGTTCTGCGACCTCTCAGTCAAGGATCTGCGAAACAATGAGAAGAATTGGCTCTTCAGGCCCCTACTTAAACCCAAAACCACTATACACAAGTCCCTTATCTCCTTAGGCACAGGTCATTGTTGGTCACTATAATTGCTTAATTAAATTCAAACAACCAAGTGATACATTAATTGTCAACCTAGGGAAGTCTGTTATTTCAAAGATAACCACGCACTATATATGCTCAATTCCAAAAGCAACTTAAAGTTGTAGTAAAGGAAATTATATTAATCACACTTGCCCTGAAGTTCTGACTTAAATTACAGGAAAGCAACCTACCTATTGCATATCTTAAAGATTAATCTAAGGAATCCTGGATTACATTAAAAGATGAATTGCAACATGAAAGAATAACTATTCTGTAACCAGAGAACAGGACCCTTACTCTCAAGCAGAGACTTCAACACATTATTTCTGATTAACACTCTTTCATGAAAACAGTAATGCAGATAAAATTAACTCTATCTAGTAGAGAACAAGGCCATCTAATTCCTTCCTTTCTAAGCAGGAACCCTTAGCCCTATTTCTGATTAGCACACCTGTGAAAGATAATTGAAATCTACAGAGAACAAGATATTCTGATCCCTTCCTTTCTAAGCAGGAACCCTTAACCCAGTCTCTGGCTAGCACACTTGCAGAAATAATTGAAATCTATAGAGAACAAGATATTCTAATCCCTTCCTTTCTAAGCAGGAACCCTTAACCCAGTCTTTGGCTAACACACTTGAAGAAATAATTGAAATCTACAGAGAACAAGATATTCTGATCCCTTCCTTTCTAAGCAGGAACCCTTAACCCAGTCTCTGGCTAGCACACTTGTAGAAATAATTGAAATCTACAGAGAACAAGATATTTTGATCCCTTCCTTTAAAAGCAGGAACCCTTAACCCAGTCTCTGGCTAGCACCATAAAGTCATCACACAAGGTTGCTAAATAAAAAGAATGTAACATTCAGTAAACTAAATCTCTTAACAAGACAGAGTTCAATAGTGTTTTAGCAAAGAAGAATTCATTAAAAGTAGTGTTTCATCATATGAAAGTTAATCAAGTCATAAACAGAAATCATACTAACACACTCTAAAACTAACGGGTGAATCTTGTGAAGAAGGTGGGCCCTCCCTTCTCACAAGATTCCCCTGAAACGAGAAAGATAGAGAAGGATACTCAAAGCAGTCTTTTATTCATCTATCAAAATATCATATTACAGTCTGAAGATGAAATACGTCCCTCTCTCTGAAGCTTTTCAATACATAAAAACTTGCCCCCCTCGAATGATGATTTCCTCTTATTTAAAGAGGGAATCCCTTCGATGCAATTGATAAAAAATTACAATGTGTATCTGAGTCCTATCTTTAGTCGGATCTACTTTCTAAACCAGAATAGGATGTCCTAGTCTTGCGCAATAGAATGCTATTACAGGAGCTGAATGAGGTGTTTCTGTTATGACTGGAGTAACAACTTCTTCTCATTGCTGCTGATGATGTTTCAGCATCGCAATTCGTGGGTTGTTTCAGCCACGTGAATTGCGCTCTTGACTATGTCAGCATTCTTATGTAGGAGCGATGGTTGGTGCTTGTTGACCGCTGACTGTAGCGTATTCCTTGTGTTTAAACATCGTTGGTCCTGGCGGTTTCCTCTGTGTTTCAGCATCTGCAGCTCTGGACTATGTACAACTCTGTGTTTCAGCATCTGCGACTCCGGACTGTGTAACAGCTCTGTGTTTCAGCATCAGTGACTCTGGACTGTGTAACAACTCTGTGTTTCAGCATCTGCGACCTGGACTGTGTAACAGCTTTGTGTTTCAGCATCTGTGACCTGGACTGTGTAACAACTCTGTGTTTCAGCAACAGGCTTCAAATGCTAATCTGTAGTCTAATCAATGGTTAAGTACGAAATTGATGAAAAATATTATGCAAAACAGATTAAACATATAGTAATGAGAAGGGACGTTGTATACCTTTGGAATGATCAGATAAAGTGATAGTATGAGTTTAAATGTGGGTGATCAATAGTATAATAGAGGAAAAAATTATAGGCAAAAAGGTACATTGTGTGGTCCTAACATCCCCCCCAACTCAAGGTGTTGTGTTTCCTCAGGCAACTCACTCTGAATCAGAGTCTGGATACCGACTCTGAGCATGTAAGTTACTCAAGCAGTAACTTTGGGAGGTATTGTTCGTTGGCATTCTGAACCCTTGGACCTGCTGTAATCTTTGCCATGCTGTTGTTTCTACCTTCTTAGGTAGCTTATAACTGACTTGATACCTTTCTATTGGCAACCAGAGGATGGGAAAATAAAACTGCTACCCTATCTAGTTTTCAGCACAATGCCTAACACACTGGATGTAGTTGGGTATCCTGGAAATTGCTACTTCTAGGTTGGCAGGACCAAAAGGATTGTGCTCTTGTCTCTTCTCCATGGATTGTTGCCAAAACAGGTTATTGTCCTAGAGGGCAGGAATCTCTATGGATCTAATGATGTGCTGACAATCTTGGAGCACTTCTGACTATAGCTGTTGAACATGTTCAGTCACCCCTGGTTGTTTTAAGAACTCATAATATTCTGTAATAAATGAGGCTTCCCTCTGTGGTTCTGGTCTAATCCAGAGGAGGTGATTATCTTCATTGTTCTTAGCAGCCAAAAAGTCATCTTGCCACAAAATCTGATTATAGAGAAAGGAAGTGAATGCTCGAATTTGAATGTCCCCAACAAGGGGATTTATGTTTAGCAGTCTGTTTTCGGGAATGGCCTCATTATGGAAGTATGCCTCACAGAGGAGGTACTAATCCCTAGTAGAGGCTGCTACAAAAGTCTTGACAAAATCTGCTAGTTGTATTACTCCATGGGGTTTACCTTCTATAATGGATTTGATCTGAAACCACGTGAGTCTCTCCATAAGGAATAAGGAGTAGTTACAAGATGGATTTCTTGTGGCCAGTAGCTTCTGTACCAAATCAAATACCAGGACCAACCTGCCTTTCAAGTCTTTGTTCTTCTTCTTGAGGTCACGAGCTTCCTGGCGTGTCTGTTCTAATGCTTCCCAATTTGAGTAAGTATGATTTATCCAGATTTGTCTGTGCACTTGCAGGTTTTTGGCCTGTGTTGCAGCATACTCTTTCTTCCATTTTTGTATTGCTGCATGCTCATCCCATAACTGAGTCTGTGTTTTAGCATTGGAAGTAGTGGGATGAGGTAAGGTTTGAGTAAATTGTTCTCTAAAAGTAGGGAGATTGATCTGGTTGGGAGGTGTAAATTCCTCCATAGGCATTGTTTGCTCAGCCTTGTTGACAACAATAGGGGCTTCTTTTATTGCAATGTAGGGTTCAGTCTTGAGCCTGGGAGGGCCTACTGGTTCTTGTGTTGCAGCAGGTTCAGTTTTGAGCTTGCTATGGCCTGCTGGTTCTTGTGTTGCAGCAGGTTCAGTTTTGAGCTTGGTAGGGCCTGCTGGTTCTTGTGTTGCAGCAGGTTCTTCCTTGACTTCAAACGGTGAAGGAGTAGGGGATGCTCCCAGAACTGGGACTTGAATCACCTTATAGTCTGCCTGATAGTAAATATCTCCACATTGGCAACACATATATTCTTTGTATAGGATTTCTGTAGTTTTCTTTGACAAGGTTGCTATACGGTCTAAGGTGTACAAATTTAGTTCTTTTTCATATGCTTCCTTTGCCGTGGCTAGTTCCTTCTTATATGCTTCCAGTTCTGAATTTAAAAACTCATTTTCCTGCAAGACAGATTCCATTGTTGCTTCTGGTTGTTGGGTAGTAGCTGCAGGAATGGTAGCTGCTTCTTGTGTTTCAGCTTCTTGGTGTAGGAAAAGTAAAGTTGCAACACCCTCAACCTCTAATTCCTATATATCAATTTCAATATCAGTGGTTGGTTCTTGTGTTTCAGCCACTGAATGGGTAGTTGGCTTTTCAACCACTTTGCTTGAGGAGGGTGGTGTTGCATCATTCTGGATCTCTAATTCCTGTAATTCAATTTCAATATCAGTGGCTGGTTCTTGTGTTTCAGCCACTGGATGGGTAGTTGGTTCTTGTGTTTCAGCCACTAGATGGGTAGTTGGTTCTTGTGTTTCAACTACTTTATTTGAAACAAATGATGTCTGGGCATCTGGTTCTTGTGACTCAATTTCAATGTCAGTGGCTGGTTCTTGTGTTTCAGCCGTAGCTATTTCTTGTGTTTCAGCCGAGGCTGGTTCTTGTGTTTCAGCTATGGCTGGTTCTTGTGTTTCAACCACTAAGTGGGTAGCCGGTTCTTGTGTTTCAGCTACTTTATGTGAGACAAATAATGTCACAGCCTCCTGGGCATCTGGTTCTTGTGTTTCAGTGCCTGTGGTTCGAATAGGTAAAGATCCCAGGATTGGGGAGGTTGGAGGTGTACAGGGTATCAGTCGAATCGGTGGGGAATCTAGGGTAGTGGTCATAAAGGGTGGCCTTGTTGAGGCTCTTGTTCACTTTTTCCATAAGAAGGGTCGAAAAAGGGGAGTTTTCTTTCGTTTTCATGAAGGTCTTTCTTCAATGATGGGGTAGGAGGGATTATCTGGTTCAGAGTCATCACTGAGAATATGAAGGGCGGGAGTGGATGATTCTGGTATGGTATGCGGTGGATTTGGTATGATAGGGGGACTGGTTGGTTCTATGGGTGGGATATTGGGTATTTCGAGGGAGTCTGGGGGGTTTTGCGGTTGCTGCTCCTGAGGATTTTCAGGAACTTCGGCAACTGGTTGAGGGTTTATGGGTGGGTTGTTTAATGGATGGTTCTGTTGGGCAAAACCCCTGTGGATGATCAATTGGACAAGACGGTGGTGGGTGAGTGAAAGGGTTGGATCTTTATCCTTTCTGCAATAATGTGCCATATTTTTCAAACAACCCAGCAAATAATAAGGAATATTGACCCGTCCGTTATGCCGTAAATGAAAAAGTAGAAGAAAATTATGCTGATAAAATACCTGATATCGACCTTCGCAAGTCAGGTAATGCTTGATGAACCTTGCGACTTCTGGCCATGGGGGTGGCAATGAGCTGAGCTGAACATCCCTTCCTTTTAGTTCAAATCGTTCCTCGGGCAGGAAGAAGTTCTGCTAAACATTCCCAATGATATGTTTTCGGCTGAACATGCGAGTGCCATCGATAGGGAGGCCTGATACCTTTTCTATATCTTCTTCTGTTACTGATATTCGGACCCCTTCGATGATAGAATGGTCCTCCTGAAGATTCTGGGCGAACTGCAGGACCTGTTGTTCATTATACCCCTGAAGTCTCTGGAAGTAATTGAGCCATCCTGCCTGCTGGAAGATTTGATACGCTGCTGGATAGTGTTCTAACAGCGTTGTGGTGGCGGGCTCGTTCCGTATGACAGATCCTCCCATGGCTACCATCTTGATAAGATACAGCGTCGAGAGTTTGTGTATCAGCTTCTGCGCAGAGTGAGTTTTTCGAGCGACGTTATGCAGGAATAGTGGTTAAATGTGTGAAAGGGTGGTGAAATAGGGATGGCGGCGGTGAAATCGAGTGAAATGATGGTATCGCGGATTTGATGTGTACTTCCCCTCCCATCAAGTGAAGCTAGTAATGATTGCACTTGAATGGTCATAATGACTTAGAATCTTTCTCATTAACTATAGCCTAACTGAATTACATAAAATTTACATACTTCGCCTTACCATTTGATTCGTTCTGCAAACAACATATCATGCCTGTCTATGGTAGTCTTGTCGTGGCAGAGAATTTTGATCTAATAGATGAATTATGTCGAGGGTTTTCTGTCTAGGAGGACGAACTATAATCTGAGGGCGTAAAAGCTTGCTGACAGATAATGGTCAAAGACTGGTGTTTCAGCCACAGAAAAAAATTAAACAATTGCTATAGATGAAGAACTACTGAGAAATGGTGTTTCAGCATCGAAAGAAAGTCAAAAGTGTTGAACGGTGGTGTTTCAGCATCGGAAGAAAGTCAACAGTGCTGAATAGTGGTGTTTCAGCATCGGGAAAATAGTGAAAAGTTGTTGGTAATGGTGTTTCAGCAACAGAAGGAAAAAGGCGAAACAAGTGTTGGACGGAGTTGTTTCGTCGATAAAAATGGTGAGGAAATGGCAGACTGGAGTGTTTTGGGAGTGGGAAGAATAAAAAAAAAGAAGAAGGTGCTGAACAGTGGTGTTTCAGCATCAGGAAAAATAGTGAAAAGTTGCTGGTAATGGTGTTTCAGCAACAGGAAAGAAAAGGCGAAACAAGTGCTGGACGGAGTTGTTTCGTCGATGAAAATGGTTAGGAGATGAGAAAAAGTGGTAAAAAGGTTGTTGAACGTGATGGGAAAAAGTGTGAGTTTGGTTGTAGTGGTGTTTCAGTAATGAAGGAAAGGGAATGGATTGCTGACAATGGTGTTTCGGCAACAGAGAAAAGTCAAAAGTGCTGAAGGGTGGTGGTTCAGCATCGAAGGCAAGTCAAGAGTGTTGAACAGTGGTATTTCAGCATCGGGAGGAAATTTTAAGGGTGTTGAACGGTGGTGTTTCAGCATCGGAAGAAAGTGAACAGCGATGATCAGTAGTGTTTCAACATCGGGAAAGATTTTCTCTTTGAAATAGGATCGTCCCTTCCTTAGTGGCCTGTGCTTCGATTGAGAATCTGCAAAAATCGACTATAGCATGGTATTTGTTGACAAGGATTATTAGTAAATAAAATCTAATCTAATCTAATACTAACTTAAAAGAATTAATTGCTATTAGGGGTAGAAATTCCCTCAATGAAGAGGAACTGGGCGTCTGCCATGCATGTGGCCTTAAAATCTTCTTTAGAAATTGGACGCTGATACAGACGGAGCCGATGACCATTTACAAGTAACGGGGTTTTGGAGTCATCGATTGTGAGGAGCCTTACTGTTCCATTGGGAAAAACTGTGTCTACTTCGTAAGGTCCAAGCCATCTTGTACGTAGTTTCCCTTGAAATTCTTTGAACCGGGAATCATACAGTAGGGCTCAATTACCTTTTTGGAACTGCTTATTCTTGATATTTTTGTCATGCCATTTTGATCTTTGCTGTTGAATTATGGTTGTTTGCTGAATGGCATTTAATCTTTTCTCCTCCAATTCATTAAGCTGCTGCAACCTGGCTGTCTATGCATCGGTTAAATCAAGGTTGACAGCTAAAGAAGTCCTTAAGGTTTTTATCTCAAATTCCATAGGAAAGACAACACTCTTTCCATACACTAATTCATAGGGAGAGAATCCTGTAGTATTTCTCTAGGTAGTTCTGTAGGCCCATAGTGCTTCCGGGAGCTTGCAGGACCAATCCTTTCTATTTTCCTTCACTGTTTTTGTGAGAATGGATTCTATTACTTTGTTTGTTCTTTCCACCTGTCCATTGGCTTGAGGGTGGTATGATGTAGTCATTCTCTGCTGAATGTGATATTTCTGAAGGGTGGCTTGGAACTCATGAGAAGTGAAAGGAGGTCCTCCATCTGTAACTAATTCTCTTGGTATTCCAAATCTAGTGAAGATATCTTTAAATAAGAAATCTATAACTGCTTATTCAGTCGCTCTGTGGAGTGCCTTGGCTTCCACCCATTTAGTCATGTAGTCTGTGCAGACCACTATATAAACTTTTTGATTGGATGGAGGGTTGATGGGCCCTATAAAGTCTAAGGCCCATATTTCAAATGGTTCAAGTACTACCTGGGGGTTTAATGGCATTTCATCTCTATGATTAGGTTGGCCTACTCTTTGGCAGCTATCACAGGCCTGGACATATTTCTTTGTATCTTTGAAGAGTGAGGGCCAATAGTACCCCATCCTGAGAATTTTATGTGTTGTTCTCTTATCAGCAAAATGCCCTCCACAAGGGCCATCATGACAAGCTTTCAATAGATCATACACCTCATCTTCTCTAATACACCTTCGGATTTCTTGATTATCTCCTGTATGGAAAAGGTACCCGCTTATCCAACTATACCGAGAACTTTGATGAATAATACTTTTTTTCTCTCGGTAGGATAGGTGTGATGGTAACTTCCCTGCAACCAAGTAGTTAGCAATATTTGCATACCAAGGTGAGTGAGCAGAAACTGCAAATAGATATTCATCAGGAAAGGAATCATCTA
>ML799137.1:70129-88760 GCA_009831015.1 Picea engelmannii | reverse complement strand
TCCTTTTCCCTTGCCACCTGTAGGGTTAGTGTCTTTGGGGTCTTTCATGCAATCTTTTTATCTAAAAAAAATCATAAGTGCTTTTGAAATCTATAGCTACCTTCCCCGACAACGGCGCCAAAATGTTGGTCACTATAATTGCTTAATTAAATTAAAACAACCAAGTGATACATTAATTGTCAACCCAGGGAAGTCTGTTATTTCAAAGATAACCACGCACTATATATGCTCAATTCCAAAAGCAACTTAAAGTTGTAGTAAAGGAAATTATATTAATCACACTTTCCCTGAAGTTCTGACTTAAATTACAGGAAAGCAACCTACCTATTGCAGATCTTAAAGATTAATCTAAGGAATCCTGGATTACATTAAAAGATGAATTGCAACAGGAAAGAATAACTATTATGTAACCAAAGAACAGAACCCTTACTCTCAAGCAGAGACTTCAGCACCTTATTTCTGATTAACACTCTTTCATGAAAACAGTAATGCAGAGAAAATTAACTCTATCTAGTAGAGAACAAGGCCATCTAATTCCTTCCTTTCTAAGTAGGAACCCTTAGCCTTATTTCTGATTAGCACACTTCTGAAAGATAATTGAAATCCACAGAGAACAAGATATTCTGATCCCTTCCTTTCTAAGCATGAACCCTTAACCCAGTCTCTCGCTAGCACACTTGCAGAAATAATTGAAATCTACAGAGAACAAGATATTCTGATCCCTTCCTTTCTAAGAAGGAACCCTTAACCCAGTCTCTGGCTAGAACACTTGCAGAAATAATTGAAATCTACAGAGAACAAGATATTCTGATCCCTTCCTTTCTAAGAAGGAACCCTTAACCCAATCTCTGGCTAGCACACTTGCAGAAATAATTGAAATCTACAGAGAACAAGATATTCTGATCCCTTCCTTTCTAAGAAGAAACCCTTAACCCAGTCTCTGGCTAGCACCATAAAGTCATCACACAAGGTTGATAAATAAAAAGAATGTAACATTCAGTAAACTAAAGCTCTTAACAAGACATACTTCAGTAGTGTTTCAGCAAAGCAGAATTCATTAAAAATAGTCTTTCAGCATATGAAAGTTAATCAAGTCATAAACATAAATTATACTAACACACTCTAAAACTAACGGGTGAATCTTGTGAATAAGGTGGGCCCTCCCTTCTCACAAGATTCCCCTGAAACGAGAAAGCTAGAGAAGGATACTCAAAGCAGTCTTTTGTTCATCTATCAAAATATCATATTACAGTCTGAAGATGAAATACGTCCCTCTCTCTGAAGCTTTTCAATACATAAAAATTTGGCCCCCTCGAATGATGATTTCCTCTTATTTAAAGAGGGAATCCCTTCGATGCAATTGATAAAAAATTACAATGTGTATCTGAGTCCTATATTTAGTCGGATCTACTTTCTAAACCAAAATAGGATGTCCTAGTCTCGCATAACAAAATACTATTACATGAGCTGAATGAGGTATCGTTGTTATGACTGGAGTAATAGCTTCTTCTCGTTGCTGTTGATGTTGTTTCAGCATCGCAATTCGTGGGCTGTTTCAGCCATGTGAATTGCTCTCTTGACTATGTCGGCATTCTTATGTAGGAGCGACGGTTGGTGCTTATTGACCGCTGACTGTAGCGGCTGCCTTGTGTTTCAACATCGTCAGTCCTGGCAGCTTCCTCTTTGTTTCAACATCTGCAACTCTGGACTGTGTACAACTCTGTGTTTCAGCATCTGCGACTCCGGACTGTGTAACAACTCCGTGTTTCAGCATCAGCGACTCTGGACTATGTAACAGCTTTGTGTTTCAGCATCTGCGATCTGGACTATGTAACAACTCTGTGTTTCAGCATCTGCGACCTGGACTGTGTAACAGCTCTGTGTTTAAGCAACAGGCTTCAAATGCTAATCTGCAGTCTAATCAATGGTTAAGTACGAAAGTGATGTAAAATATTATGAAAAACAGATTAAACGTATAGTAATGAGAAGGGACGTTGTATACCTTTGGAATGATCAGATAAAGTGATAGTATGAGTTTAAATGTGGGTGATCAAGAGTATAATAGTGGAAAAAAGTATAGGAAAAAAGGTACATTGTGTGGTCCTAACAGTCATATGCAACCCATGCGCCCTTTCCTTGGATCCCTTGGAAAATTTAAACTGGTGGGCGTTATCTCCTTCCACTAGACCCCCTCTCCTTATGCTACCTTGGATCTGACCCGAGACTAGACTATGAAAGATGCTTCAAACCTTGGGCTTCGGTCGTTTCCACAACAACTGACTTCTTTTTCCCTGAATTTGAAACCAGCGAACACAAATGGTGCGAGGATCAACAGTCCCCGCCACTTCCTTAGATCAATGACCCAAAATTCTTTTGGCTCCAATGCTTCTAGAAGTTCTAAACCACCTCTCCACAAAACCTCCAGAGTGTTAAATCTCTGAACTACCAGATATTTTCCCACGTGTCGTCCTGATACGAAGGTTCAGATCAGCTCCAAACTTCTCCCATCATGATTTTTCATCTTTTCACATTGATGCTACTCTCTGGAGTGTTCAACCTCTAGAGTGAGGGATTTTCCGCCAAGTACACTTTTGGATCTAACGGTCCTTATCGCTTCTCTTTTCATGACTTTTGTGAAGTTAGATCATTGCTCCATTCCAATATTCTAGAGCTCTTCCTCATGAACCCCCTGATCTCTTGCCACATGTCCCTCCAGACGATGGATATTTCCTACTTATTCGAAACTTTGGGACTTCGCGAGTCCACTCTCTTATGCACTTTTTAAAAATGAATTAAGTTCCGTGCACCTTACCTAGATCTAATGGTTGTCAATCCATGCACTCAGATCCGACGGCTGGGATATTTTATCCTCCTCTTTGCGCTCCTTTTGAGTCTAGAAGTGGAATTCAATGTTCCAGATCTCCTCATGTAGTTGATCTGATGGTTGTTATCACCCCTCCTCCTGAGCTTCTTCATCCTTAATAACTAGAAGAGTTTTCAAGTGTCAAAGGCTATGGCCTTTGAGATTTCTCCTAGGAGCTCAAATTCTTTGAGTCTCATATGCACTTTTCCTCCTAAGCTTTGGGACTTGGAACAAGTCCGTCGGTGCACACCTTACACTATCCCTTGTAAATTTGTTTAGAAACTCCATGAAGTGTGAGTGCACGCTTGAATTTATCTCATAGTCTAGAACTCATACTGTTTCTTCCTTCTTCACTCCTTGCATATGAATTTTAGTCGAAACTTGCACTACTTTTCTCGAGTCTTGTAGTGGCTCAAACTTTCTAAAGGACTCATCCCTTTATTCTCTCCAAAGGAATTCTTGCGCCCTCCTGGCACTTAACGCTCTTTGTTGTGATCTTCTAAACTTGAAACAAGTTCATCTCTATGCACTCCTTCCACTTGATTACACCTTCATACGTCTTCATACTTTCAACACCTTATTGGAGTGTTGTCCCGGTGCACTCCTAGCACAAGTCTTCCTCCTAGTTCATGATATACTTCAAGTTCACCGAGGCATCTCCTGCATCCTCTCAGTGCACAATTGCATATCTCTTCTATAGAGTGTTCAACAACTCTGGTTTTTCTTCCTCCTACACATACTTTCCCCTTCAAGTTGTTCAGTAACCTTGAGGCTTCTCTCTGAGTCTAAGACTATTATGATGTGCCCTCCTAGCACGTTCTCTTTTGAACTTTGAAGAAGAGTTCATATATGCACTCCTTGTGTTGGCTCATAGAGTTTCCAATACTCTGCCATGCACTCCTTGCATTTATCCTAAAGAGCCCAGGAATAATTCAGCAAACTCACAGAAGAGAATTTTTCCTATCCCTACAGATGGAAACCTATCATACATCTACAACATATATTCATAAACACACACATAGATAATCATTCATGAAACACACAAACATACACGTTATCATTTGTAGGAAAAATTGTTGTCTTTTTATTAACATGAATGTATGTTTACAATGGGTGTAGGCTCGGACTGCAACTGAGTCTCGGCTCTCAACTCTTCTTATCTTACAATGATTTTTCACCCACCTTTTACAACAAACTCTATTGGGCATATAATACAAAAAAAATTCTACCTGCTCCTCTTCTTTGGTCCTACTGATGCTTCATCCCTATTTATCTTGCAAGATTTCTTCTACTCAGCTTCCTCCTACTAATAGCTTCTTGTGCTGACCTCAACATCAACCTCCTTACCTCCTCAGTGACCACTTCCATATTCTCTGTTGGTTGGATTCTCCTTTCATGCAGACTACTCTGTTGCATCTCCTCCTTAGGCTGATCAAAAGGAAGATAAACCTGATCTCCCATGCTACCTTTTTCTCTTGTGGTATTTTCTTGCCACTCTAGTGCAGGTTCCATTTATGCAGGCTGATCACTGGGTTGTTTCTCAACTTCCTCCTCTGACAAATTGACTTATGTCAGCTCTGCCTTTGCTAGTTCAATTCCAGCTTCCTCCAGCTACTTCTTGGGCTAACATTCCACTTCATCTGGTGTGATTTTCCCCTGGCATCCATCTTCTAGTTTTGGATTGTTCAACCAATCCTCCAACATCTCCAAATATTTCTCCTACTGAGTGAGAAAACCAACTGCATACTCCACTTTTTATGTTGGGGAAAACATCAACGTCTCCTCCTCCTCCTCCTTAATGACATTCATAGTTGGTTGTCCTTCTGCCACCTCTGTAACACATATTCTATCCTTTGCTTGGCTAGTTGGTAGGAATATTTGAATTCCCCCAATGATAATAATACAACTTTGATCCTCCTTTGTCAACACTCCTTGCTGATATGAACTCTCAACTGAGTTCATCCCTTCTCCCTTTCCCACATGGAAATTTGGGATTTCTCCTCTGCCCTCCTGACAACCTATGAGATCAACTGATCTCATCTCATTGCCCACCTGGAAACCTGAAATTTTACCACTTCCCTCCTGATAGTTCATCAGATCAACTATTGATCTCTTATCCTCTTCATTGATGCTTTCTCCTACTTTTGTTTCATAGACGTAAACCACTTTTTCCCCTATGTCACTAAGGGTTTCAACTTCCCTCAACCACCTTCTCACTACATGTTACTGGCTTCTAGCCAACAAATTTTTAACATGCCACTTTTCTTTCCTCTTCAAGGGACACTCATACCTCTAGTGCACCTGGGAATCCTATTGCATCTTCAATGTCAACCTCTCCATTTCTTCTCTAATTTCATTGAGCTCTTTGTCAATCTCTGCTTTTATTTTCTCTTGGCGGTCCTTGCCTTGACCACGCTTATGGACTTTAGTAGCCATATCCTCTCTCTCTTCTTGTGCTCATGAAAATTCTACTTGACTATTACAAACCTACAAAAATCCTTCACACAAAGCATCAATACTCTGTGTCCTCCTTCACCTGTTGTCTATAGATGAAATTTATCTTTGATTCAATCTTGATGTTGTCAATTGTCTTCTCTTTCATTTTCCTTCTCTCTGCAATCAAAATTCCACTCTGATACCACTTGGTGGTATCATACTATCTCTTCTTGCATACAAAAATCAATTATGTTGGCTCTGATACAACTTGATGCAGCACCCCATCCCCTCCTAGGGGTTCTGCAACCTCCTAGTCAAGGATCTTCAAAAAACTGATATCAATTGGCTATTCGGGCCCCTATTGGCTGCCAAAACCACTATACACAGGCCCCTTATCTCCCTAGGTGCATGTCTTATGTAACCCACAAGCCCTTTCCTTGGCACTCTTGGAAATTTTAAACTGGTGGGAGCTAGATCCTTCTACTATGCCCCCTCTCCTTATGCTACCTCAGCTCTGCCCTAGGACTAGACTCTTAAAGGAACTTCAGACCTCAAGATTCATCCGTTTCCATAACAACTAACCTCTTTTTCCCTAAATTACGAACCAACAAACACAACTGGCATGAGGATCAATGGTCCTCACCACTTCCTTAGATCAACGACCCAAAATTCTTCGGGCTCCAGTGCTTCGTGAAGTTCCAAACCACCTCTCCAAAAAACCTCCAGAGTGCTAAATCTTCGGACTACCAGATCATTTGCCACATATCCTGCCCATCCGATGATTCAGATCGGCTCCACACTTCTCCCATTGCGAGTTTTTCGGCTCCTCACTTCGCTGCTACTCTCTAGAGTGTTCGACCTTCAGAGTGAGGGATCTTCCGCCACGTACCCTTCTTGATCCGACAGTCCTGATTGCTTTGGTATTTGGGACTTTGGTGAAGTTATCTCTCTACTCCACGCCGATATTCTGGAGCTCTTTCTCACAAACCCCTTGATCTCTCGCCACCTGTGCCTCTGGACGATGGACGGTTCCTACTACTTCGAAACTTCGAGACTTTGTGATTCCACTCCCTTATGCACTTTTTAAAAATGAATTAAGTTCCATGCACCTTACCTGGATCTGATGGCTTTCAATCCACACACTCAGATCCGAAGACTAGGATCTGTTATCCTCCTCCACGTGCTCCTTCTGGTGTCTGGATGTGGAATTCAATGGTCCAAATATCCTTCTATCATTGATATGACAGATGTTGTCACTCCTCCTCCCAAGATTCTTTGTCCTTTCGAACTAGAAGAGTTTTCAAGTTTCAAAGGCTACGACCTTTGAGATTTCTCCTGCGAGCTCGACCTTTTTTAGTCTTGTTTGTTCTTTTCCTCCTGAGCTTTGGGACTTGCAACAAGTCCATCGGAGCACACCTTGTGCTGTCCCTTCTGAGTTTTGTTCAACAACTCAATGAAGAGTGAGCACACGCTTGTGCTTCTCCCATAGTCTAGGAATCAGACTATTTCTTCCCTATGCACTCATTGCATAGGCCTTTTTGTGCAAACTTGCACTAGTTTTCCCGAGTCTTGTAGTTTCTCAAACTTTCTAAAGGACTCGGCCCTCTTATTTCTTCAAATTAATTCTTGTGCCCTCCTGGCACTTAACACTTTCCCTTTTGAGCTTCTAAAATTGAAACAAGTTCGTCTCTATGCACTCCTTGCACTCGATTAAGCCTTTAGACGACTTCATACTTTCAACACCTTATTTAAGTGTTATCTTGGTGCACTCCTAGCATAGGTCTTCCTCATGCTTCCTAAAATACTTCAGGTTCAACCGATGCATCTCCTGCATCCACTCAATGCACACTTGTAGAGTTGCTCTACATAGTTTTCAACAAGTTTGGTTGTTCTTCCTCCTTCATAGACTTTCCCCTCCAAGGCGCTAAGTAACCTTGAGGCTCCTCTTTGAGTCTAAGACTATTTTAGTGTGCCCTCCTGGCACATTCTCTTCTGAACTTCGAAGAAGAGTTCAGATACTCACTCCTTGCGTTGGCTCACAGAGTTTCCAATACTCTATCATGCACTCCTTGCATTTAGCCTAAAGAACCCAAGAATAATCCAACAAACTCACATATAGAGAATTATGTCTAGACCTACATATGGAAACCTATCATACATATACAACATATATTCATAAACACACACATAGATAATCATTCCTGAAACACACAAACATATAGAAAATCATATGCAAGAAAAATTGTTGTCATTTTATTAACATGAATGTCTATTTACAATGGGTGTAGGCTTGGACTGTAACTGAGTCTCGGTTCTCAAATATCCTTAGCTTACAATGATTTTTCATACCCCTTTTACAACAACCTCTACTGGGAATATAATGCAAATATTTATACAAGAGGGGTCTGACAAGATTCCCCTCCAAGCTACCTAGTGATGTCTAATCACCATTTACAATGCCTATCTACTGAGGCAGATCACACTGAATGATCATTAACATTTCATATCTGAGGCATTTCTTAGGATCTGTCAAACTGAGGCCTATTAAAATCAATCAAATATACAACCTATACGAAGGCATCTAAAGGAAATATTTAATATTGAGTTTTTAGCCTCCAAAATGAAAAGTCGACCCAAACAACTAAGGATCTAAACAATATAAATATAGGACATCGAATCTCATTTGATGCAGGATAATCGCTCCACATGAGAAAAGCGCCATCTATCCATCACATCAACACACATATAAGATGGGGAGAGGTGCCAACCCTCTCATTTTACCCTCAATTTTAAATTTTGAAATGTAATTAAAGAAAAATTAAATGTTGTAAGGCTCTACCAAGCCTTACAACATTTAATTTTTCTTTAATTACATTTCAAAATTTAAAATTGAGGGTAAAATGAGAGGGTTGGCACCTCTCCCCTTCTTATATGTGTGTTGATGTGATGGATAGATGGCTCTTTTCTCATGTGGAGCGATTATCCTGCATCAAATGAGATTCAATGTCCTATATTTATATTGTTTAGATCCTTAGTTGTTTGGGTCGACTTTTCATTTTGGAGGCTAAAAACTCAATATTAAATATTTCCTTTAGCTGACTTGTCTTCTAGGGTTATGTCCAATGCTTCAGGGTTTATTATTGATTCCTATAATATTCTATTCTTGTTAGGGTTACATGTGGAGGTTAATACCTCCTATAGCTACCAGAATATAAACACTCCCTCCTAGATAAGGAGGTATTGAGCCAAAAAATACCATTCAATCGGTAGCATCATCATAGCCATACATGATATCTCATGATTAGATCATGACCACCATCATCACTATCAGTATCATCTGATAGCATCAACTGCATAATCTCTCAAAGATATACTCCATCTGAGTAATCAAGCATCATGTTGAATAAGTCACTCACTCCATAGAGTGATACATGAACCATTCTTCTAATCCAAAAATATGTCCTAGAAGAATAACTATTCCAATAGATGCTGGAAGCCACACCATTGGATACAAGGACTATTCTTGTAATCCAGACATACATCCTAGAAGAATAAATTTCCTGGAGGATTTTCCTCCTGGAGAATGTATGTCCACTAGCACAATGACTATCAATCTAGCTAATAATAATGTTCAACACTACTGATAGTGCACATGGAAATTAGAACAATGTCATTAAATAGAACATAACTGTGTCTATCCATAGTAATACACAACTATTATCCAGTGGTACACAACCACACAAAGTATCACATAGCTACTTAATGACTAACACATAGACACAACCAGTGGAACACATCCACCAAAATAGCATGCATCTATTTTCTAGAGACATAGAGTCTCCATAGAAATCATATCATCTAATATCAACCTGCATAGAAACAATATCATGATATAAATTGAGTTATATGGTCCATTATTCCACTCACATATGTGAGATATGGAAGATCATCTACCCTTAGAAAGTAAAACATTATGAATGGGCTATATGGGCTATTATGCTCAAGAATAGAAGAATAATTGTCCTTGATTTCTTAGCCTGGACCATTCACCTAATTGGTCCATTCCTCCAACACTAATCATAGTGCAACTTGGAGAGAATGATTCTTCCCTAGGGAATGCTTGTCCATGATTGTTGAACCTAGACCATTCACCTAACTGGTCCATTCCTCCGAAAGTAAACATAGTTAAACTAGGATAGAATAAGTCTGCTCTAGGGAATGACTGTCCGAACCATTTCCTAATGGAAATGACTGTCCTACACCAACCTCGAAAATGGACCATTCTTCGAAACTGCTCATAGGTATGAAATTCGAAAGAATGACTACCCGACGATGAAGACCATTCTACCTGACCACTACTAAGAGTGAATTCCAAGAAGAATTATTTTCCTAGACCATTCCCCCATACTATCCACAAGGGGAATCTCTATCTATGGTACATCAGCAATCTATCGAACCATTTTCATTACGAAAATGACTTTCCGATCTAGACCATTTTCCAAATTGGAAAATTCCTGTCCGTAAAAAATCTCAAACCACTTTCCAAACTGGAAAGGAACTACTCATCGTGGACCATTTTTTGAAATGAAAAATGTATGTCCATAAATAAATAAAACATCAGTGCTCCCTCCCAACCTGGGAGTAATCTCTTCCTTTTTCAATAAGGAAGTCATCTCCATGAGCTCCAACTTGAAAACTTTTCTTCTTGGACAAAGGTTTTACCAAAATATCTGCTATCTGCTCATCTGTGGAGATATATTGGAGAACAACTTTTCTTTTATGGACTTCATCACGGAGAATGTAATGCTTGATCTCAATGTACTTTGGTATGTTATGGAGCATTGGTTTTCTCTTGATGGATTCATGTAGCTCTGATCATTACAATATATATCATTGTTGAATTCAACACTTTTTGTTCCTACTATCTTGTGACATCACGGCAAGGCTCAAACTAAAACATATCAAGTAGCAATTCTTCTATCATCATGAGAGATTTCCATGTATTAGCAATCCATCATCCCATACTTCTGAGTAACTATTCTGATACACTATATATTTCATAGAGAGTTTTCACCATGCTTCTGTTGTATATGAGATACTCTGCATCAATTTGTTTGAATCCATACAAGGTCTTCTTATATCTACATACATGGGTCTCTTTCTGGTATACCTCAAAACCTTGAGATTTCTTTACATAAGCTTCTTCCTCAAATGCTCTATTGGGAGAACAGTCTTTTACAACCAACTGATGTAAACTTCAATCCATGGATACTGCAAGAGACATAATAGATCAGATAGAGGTATATATGTTTTATGGGAACACACTTTTATCGTAGCCTTCTCCTCCTTCTGGAAGAACCTCTTGTTCTAAATATTGTAATGCTTCCATTCATAACCCTTTTTCAAAAATTCTTACGTATATTGTTATTCATCATAACTTCCACTTCTTCTACTTGATTGCTTCTAGTGGGTTCAAACCAAACTAGTAATCTTTTCATTCTCGGTATAATAGTTGGTTGTTCTGGCTTTTCCTTCTTTCTTGGAATCTTAATGTTCTTCCTCATGTTTCACTTCAGATATTGGGTTCATGGATTCTTCTATAGATTCCATGCCCTGAAGATTCCAACTTCCTCCTTTCATCATAGGATCATGGATGTAGATGCACAACCAAGGATACTTTGAGGATTCTTTTCTAATAATACTTCTTCTAAACATGTGTTGATTCTCATGGATATTATTTTCAATGGGAACAAGGATAGATACTTCATAATCCTCAATGGATTATAACATTTAGGACTATTTCCCTCCTAATCCTTGCTTCATACATGAATTCATTCTCTTCTTTTGGAATTTTGTAATCAACTCCCTCCATCTAAGAGAGTCCATGCTTCTGTCTGCATTCTTATTGCCTTTTGCAAAGTGTCACAAGTCTTTTTCTAATTTCCTCTTAATTGCTGACTTCTTTCTGTTTTTAGTTCTTCTAGGTCTCTTCAGGTTTGATTATGATTTTGGCTTATTTGGCAATTGTTACTTATAGAATATATTCCACGGGAATTGTTGCCAAATATTGTCAACATAATTCATCTTTTTCATGTGTATTCCTTGACTTGTAGTCATTGTAATAAAAATCCTTATCCTTGTATTCTTCCATAGATATTGTTTTCCTTGAACATATTTTCTTCTAAGAGATAGATATACATGATATGTACAGGAACTATGTAAACATGATATATATAAGAGCTTTGAATAATATTGTTACCTTGACTTAGAATAAGAAGTTTGTTTTATCCTACTTGACTTTCTTTGAGGGTTTCCTTTCTTCGGAAACTATTGCTTCATCTATTTCCTTCCTTTTCCTTCATTGGTTCCTGTAGTGACCATATTTTCGATAGTTGAAGCCTTGTATCTTTGACATATCCTTTTCTTGATTTGGTTTCTTCCTTGCGCCAAACTTCTTCTTATTCCTGGGTCTCTTCAATGGAATCGTCTCCGATATTAAATTCCTTTTTCATTCTTAAATGAATCCTAAATTAAAGGAGAGCATTGTTGAACTATATGTTGATGTGTTATAGAACTAGAATAACTTGATAAGTAATGATACACCTTAACGAAAATGATTGACAATTTTCTAATAAGGATTAGATAAACTTTTATCTGACACAAGGATGCACTTATGCTCTCATGGCCTTTATCGTCTAATGCAATTCCTTAATCAACCTTGCGCTTGATTGTTGAAGTATTGTTTAAAGATGAAAGTTATTTTATTTTATTTTATTTGATCGCAATAAACTGATGGTCAAATGATTGATGTATGATTGTTTTAGAGACTAGATTACTCTTGTGCCATTAATTTTGTTGAGGTATAATTGTTTGAGTAATTAGATTCTATTGCACCACTAAATAATGTCGATGTAGGATTGTTTTAGTATTTTTATAACTAACGAGCCATGTAATAATGTTGATATATGTTTAATTAAGTGATTAGAATACTCTCGCGCCATTAACTATGTGATTGTAGGATTTTTTTAATCATTTATAACGTCTTGTGCCATATAAAATAAAGTTGATTACTCTTTCTCCTTTAGAATAATATTGACTTATGAATGATTGAGTATTTATATATCTCTTGCGCCACAAATAATATCGATGTATGAATGATTGGGTATTTATATTTATCTTGTGCCATGATTAATAATGATGAGGATTGATTGAGCTAGTTGGATTTTGACTTGATTTTGTTTGTGGGATTTAGAAACCTCTTTGTTCCTCAAAACAATCACCATCTCTGAGAACTTAAGTGGTCAAAATCAATCGGATGAATCCCAATCTTGAGCATTGCTTATGTGTCCTGGTGGTCCTAACCATGCAGGATGGGTTGGGCGGGTAGTTCTTCAAATTCTCATTGACATGGTTGATCATTCAGTTGTATATTTATTCAGTCAAACGTGATGTGTTGATTGTGTCATTGATAGTTATGATGATGCGTTGATTGAGTTGATGTATATGTGTTGATTGTGCTGCTTTTATTTATGTTAATCCAAATCTTATGTGTCGTTTAAGTTACAGTGATGTATGTTATTATTACATTGTAATGAGTTTAGTATCCTAATGCAAAACAAAAGAAACAAAATTTACCATGTACTTCGTTTGGCTGATGTAATGATGGGGTCATTACATATGGTATTAGAGAAGGTTCAACTTTGCAACTTGGGAATCATTACACCTTCCACTGTAATAAACACTTGGTTAATAACTTATCACTAATTAAAATTTAATTTTGTCCATCTGGTAATCATGGTTAGAGGACGTCATGGAGGTAGACAACATGGTGCTAGGGGCATAGGTGGCATGCTTCTAGTCGCATCCACGTGAAAGGGGTCTAATCTCCAAGGCGACAAAAAGGTCATTGGACAGGAGCGGTTTGTTGTGGGGATGTGGTCAGATTGATGAGGTCCTTTCAGAGGATGTCAGAGGCCTTGATTAACTGAATAGATAGAGATGAGGATAGTGTGGTTGTGCCTAATAAGGGTTCATAGTGATCTCCAGCTGGAAGTGGTAGCATTCACAAAGAACTTGAGAAGGTTAAGTTCCTGAGTTCCTGGGTGCCACAGACAGCTCAATCATTGGGGCATGGTTGGATAACATGGCAATGTGCATTCCACTTCGTGACTACACCTTCAATAGGAAGCTCCAAATTCTTGGTATGCACAGACGCATCTAAGGAAGGCTTAGGCGAAGTCTTGATGCAAGATAGTCGAGTGATCACTTACATATCAAGGAAATTAAGAAAGCATGAGGAGAACTACACAACACATGATTTGGAGTTTTTGTCCATTATGTATGCCTTGATAATGTGGAGACACTATATGATTGGATGAAAATTCGAATTAAAAATAGATCATTGTGGATTGCAACATGTATTTACGCAAGGTGAATTGAACGTATGACAAAGGCGTTGGTCAGTATTACTTAGCAAATACAAATTGAAGATTTATTACACAAAGGGAATAGTGAATAGAGTGGAAGATGCGTTGATTCAGAGACCACGCATATTTCCAGTGAAACCTCTTCAGATGAATCTTCAAGAAAAAATTGTAACTATAGTGTGATGATGAATGGTATAAAGAGGTTAAGGAAAATATCGGACAAGACGCCATGTTGGTACCAAGGTTTGAAGGATACACATTGGAAAAAGATGGATTGATGAGGTTTAATAACTGGATTTACGTACCTCCTAACGATGAATTGAAAATTTTGAACTTAATAAAATATCCTACAGCAGTATACATGGCTCATCCTGGAGTCACAAAGATGAAGGCATACCTTAAGCCCTTATTCTTCTGGAAGGGATGAAGGAGAACATAGTTAGCTACATGGCAAGGTGTCTATAATGTCAGCGAGTGAAGGCTGAACATAGACATCCATCAGGATTACTAAATCCCCACTCTATTTCAGAATCGAAATGGGAGCTCATTTTGATAGACTTCATTACTGTATTACCATTGATGACAAGGAGACATGACTCGATATTCGTGGTAGTTGACAATCTAACAAAGAGTGAACATTTTATTCTAGTGCATACAACATATCAGGCACTAGACATACCTAAAATTTTTGTCAACAAGATTGTGAGACTGCCTGGAATGCCCAAAAGAATCATACCTGATAGAGAAGCAATGTTTATAGGATGATTTAGGACTAGTTCCAAAGAGGCCTTGGGAACACAACTGAACTTTAGTACAACATATCACCCTGAGACAGATGGGAGGATAGAAGGAAGGAAACAAATTTTGGAAGATATGTTGCATATATATCTGTTGGACCAAAAAAAACATTGGGTATAGTTCTTTCCACTGGTAGAGTTCTGTACAACAATAACTATCAAGGTATCGTTAAGATGCATTGTTGAGTTTCTCTATGCACGACCATGTTGGACACCTTTGAGTAGGGATCGACTTACGGATAGGGTTCTGGTGGGACCAGAATGATCCAAGAAATGGAAGAACAAATGTAAATGATAAGACAAAGGATGAAAGAAGTGCAAGATCAACAGAAAATTTATGTTGATGTGTGTCATGTTGACCGTAATTATGAAGCTATCGACCGAGTTTTCTTGCAAGCGGAACTACACAAGAGCTCGATCAAGTTTGTAAAAAGTGCTAAAATCTCCCGTAGGTGTGCGGGACCTTTTGAATATGTAGAAAGGAAAGGAATCATGGCCTATCGACTAGCCTTGCCTCAATCTTTAAGGCATATTCACGATATTGTTCTTGTATTTGTTTTGCAACATTATGTTAGTAATCCTACACATGAGATTGACATGAGTTCCTTGCAGTGTTGGACGAGGGTGCACTCATGGTGGATCCAATCCGCATTTTGGACCATCGCATTCGACAGCTACGACATCAAACAATCGATTAGGTCAAGGTCCATTGGGACAAATATATTCCACACTCGGCTACCTAGGAAGACACATATGATATGCGCTAGTAATTTCCATATTTATTTCATATCTTAGATATATAGATCTTGTCATAGGATTTATTTACTACATTTTATATACTATAAAACTTCAAGACGGAGTTTAAAACAAGAGGGGGTGTATGTAACATCCTGCTCTTGCGAGCACATGTTATTGACTTATTCTTTGCGCACACTTGCATGCAAGTGATCTAGTTAAAGTACATGTTTGTATATTTCTCTTGTGGATCTTATGATAATGTTGATAATTATGATTTGATGTTATTGATATATGTGTATTGACAGATGTTATTGATGAGTTTCCCCTGAGTGTGTAGGACACTCGACATATTGAGGATGACAATGACATCAATGGACCTTCTTTGACTTCAGATTGAGTCAAGGAGTTGATTATATTGGTTTGAGTATTTCATTAATTCATATGTGACATATGATGGATTATATTATGATGCTCTTTATGGATCATTAACATTGTTTCATTGATGGATGTAAGATGAAGATTGCTTGTTAATATGACTCACATAAGGAATAAAGGGAACATGAACATAGATGATATATTGAGGGAGAGGTGTGGCAACATACCTATCACAACCTACTAGCGTCATCGTGGCTCGAATTGTAGGTTAACAATTAGCTAGTTTGAGAGGTCCACGATGTCGTGAGGGTAGACTGAGACAGTCGCTCATGAAGAATCTAAGGGGCACGCAATAAGGCAGGGTACTTATTCCTTAGAAGCCCTCAGTCTCTCACAAGGTCTCCTAATGGAGTGTTGATTCCAAGGGTTGTACAACTACCAAAACTAGTCAAAGGCGAGTGGCACCCTTGGAGCATAGAGTGCATTTTGAAGGGGACGTCATGTAATTAAAAATTTAAATCAAAGATGACTGGCACCCTTTGAGCACAGAGTGCATCTTAAAGGGCACATCGCAGAACAAAAACTTGAGTCAATGAATCTATGTGGCCTAGAAAACTTTGAGCAAATATTAAACCCTGTAAAATCTTGAGCAATATCGGATTAATTAATTAATAATTAATTAATTAAATAATGAAATTAGTAATGGTAGCCCCAATGGAATTCTAAGCCTATTCAAAATTAATCGCAAGTCTAAGTTTGTTGAGAATGATAAAACCAAATTTTAAATTAAGTAAAATAGGAAAGAGGTAAATAAATTTAAGAAATTAAGAAATATGAGTTTTACCTAAAGATTGAGTTAATACACTTGTGCAATAAAATTCCAAATCAAAATGTAAGATAAGAAATGATTAAAGCATGAAAGAATAAGTGCATGCATAGAAGGGAGTCTAGTCTAACTATCACTACTTTAACTAGGAGAAGACTCGTATCTTAAGTCAATAGTAATGCGTTAGTCATTAATTGGAAACAAGGGGAATAAAGAGACATCTAGGAGTGAATTTAAGGAGATATTTTAGGACGGGTGAGGAAAATTGACTTGTAATTAAAATAAATGATGGAATTTTATAGTGCAACTTATGGGGAGGGTAAAAAGTGTATGGGGGAAATAATTCTTAATTAAATAATTATAAGGCGAGCCAAATGTGTAAGTGAATGTGTCATTAAGTAAACTCCTATAAAGCAAATGGGGGAGTGGGAAAAATGATCTCACATTGGATGAATAAGGTTATGCTGCATAAATTTTAACTGATTTTACTTGTGAGTGTTAGAATACCTAGCTTGGGAGAGAGTGGTGACTCTACCTTGTGAGGTAAGCTCGGAGCTAGAAGATCTCTAGTCATGTGTGTACGTGGTCCCTTGCGGCTTGGGGAGCTGGGGAAAAAGATTACCCCATAAGGGTGCACAATTTTCCGAAGAACATCTTTGATTCCATCATCATCGGTTACGGTAATTTCTTGTTCTCAGAATTGTGATTACTTTTAGATTTAATTGTGTAAAATTTATGTTGGAGATTCGGCATGAATCTAAAATCGAATTGACTGAATCTTGTTGGTTGTGAAATCTAGAAAGTGAACATTTGGTATTGGAGTTTTTCTTTAATTAACAATTTAAGCATTCAAAATTTCCTCCTTGTTTGGTTTTTCCATTTAACCTAATATTTATAACTTATGATAGCGACCCGCGGGATGCAGAGTCGTGAATTCTAGTCTAATTTTTCGTTGAAATTATTGGTATGTCCAATTTGTAACCCTGTTGTGCGCATTATAGATTAGCATCCTTAAACCCATGTAACCGCGACTCCAACTTTACCATAATCGTGGCCAGCTGTCCTTGTCTTCATCTTGATCTTATGCCCAGTTGTCATTCTGGAACTCAATCTGTGTAAACTGTCGAGACCCTCCCATCCTTGCCAGCGCCTTTGGAACTTAGAGATTGATCCTTGAAAAGGATTCGTAAATCCTTTACCTCGGAAGGAATTGGTGATTGTTGGTAGTAACTTGGATCCCTGAAGCAATTTCGCATTAGTCACGATTAAATTGGTACCGAATTTAGCTTTGTTGGGTCCATCTTATTCCTTCTGTAGATCCGGAGGAGGACTCGTAATGACCGCGCTGTCATTGTTGGTTTGACAAGATAAAAATCTTACTGTCTGGATGAACCCTTTCTGCTAAACGATTGCAGTTTCGTTTCTTTCGGCTTAAAAATTGAATTTCGGAAGCTATTAGTGAAGAGTCTCAAGTTCGCTCTCGTTTTCGTCGAACTGGTGTGAAATTGCGGCCAGACTCATCCTCCCGATCTGTCAACCACCCAACGATTGTTGTAGCCTTCTTCTTTCTCACGGTATAGTCGGTTAGCGCTTCTGGAGTAAGTAGCTCGTGAAGACTCTAAATTCGGGTAGAATTCCTTTGGCCTCTGTGGATTGATTGTCGAACCCCTCTAGCTCCAATCCTGTTTCACGTGGGTGGACGCTGCAATGGATGTCGAACCCCACCAGCTCCAATATCGTTTCGCGTGGGTGAACGGTGCAATGGTTGTCGAAACCTTGATCCAATCACTTTTCGTGTGGGCGAATGCTGCCAACCATGACCAGATCCGAACGCGGTTTTTGGTGAGCGCAGGTTAAAGTGATAAATTGTGAAGGACAGAGAAATGCAGAGAGAAAAGAATAGCATATTCAAATGTATGAAGAAGTACAGAACAGAATTGAAGACTCGTTTACAATGTAAGATGGTTGAGCTATATATGCTCAAGCAAGCCAAAAATAGAAAGTACAACTGTCCAGTACAGCTGGCCGTGTACGGTCATACTGTTGAGGGTACAATATATTTAACACTCCCTCTTAGACTCAACAGTTACAATCAGCAGCACTGACTATGCCTAAGTGCTGTCTCTGGAAGTCAAAAACGGACTTTCCTAGTGGCTTGGTGAAAATATCA
>ML799137.1:41123-66201 GCA_009831015.1 Picea engelmannii | reverse complement strand
GTCTCGAATTGCGTCCATAAGGACTGCAGTTTAACAGTTTTTACCCTGTCATTTCCTTGATAGGAAATTTTGAGGATGTCCCAGGCCTGTTTGGAAGTACCAGCGCCTATGATTTTCGAGAATATCGAATCATCCACAGAATTCTGAATCCAGAATTTCGCTTTGTTTTCTTTGGACCTCAGAGTTGTCTGAGCAATTCTCTGCGCATTTGTCATGGCAGTGAGGGCGACTAGATCTGGTTCCACATAGCCAAGATCCACTGGTTCCCAGCACTCTTGTGCTTGCAGGAACGACCTCATTCGAAGAGACCAGAATTCATAATTCTTACCAAGAAGAATTGGACCCTGAGTCGGGCCGAGATTGTTGGTCGACGCCATTTAAAAAAAATGCTGAAAAAAAATAGAGGGAAAAATTCGTATTTACCTCCAATCTCAGAGATCGTCGATTCGCCGATGGGAGCTTATCGGACTTTAGATGGCCCTTGGTCTCCTTGCAATGTGACCACGAGATTTAATGTTACGGTGCTATGGGCTTTTCCCGTTTCTTTGGCTTACAAATCGCCGAAATGCGAAAAATAGCCTTTCAACTTTTCAACGGTCCTGATCTTATCGGGATTTCGCGAATCAGGATTTCGTGATTTCTGATGTCAAGTTCTTTTGTCCCTTTGATTTCCCGAACTCCGATTTACCGATGGCGCTGTCCTATCGGGACTTTTCCCAATGGCTCCGATCTGCGACACGCGTCCTCAACAGATGGACGGTCGTGATCACTCCTCGCGATTTCGCGATAGGTTATGTTTCAGACCTCTTGACTCCAGGATTCGCGAATCGCCGATGCACCGATTGACTCGTTTGACTGGATGACGTCAGTTGGGTCCCGCAAATGGAGGGTTCCTCCGGTCGGGATTTTTCCCGAATCGCTTTGATCACCTCCACGTGTCCTAACAGATGGATGGCTAGATTTGCGTCGGGGATTTCACTGGAAAGAAACCCGATCTCTTGTTCTCAATGATCGCGATTTCCCGAATCCCGATTTTCCGATGGCGCTTTCCTCTTCGGGACTTTTTCCGAGTCGCCGGATTTGCGCCACGCGTTCGAGAGAGATGGACGGTCCTGATGCCTCCTCGGGATATTGCGACTTGCGATGCTTCGTTGACACAATGTGTCTGTCAAGTGGAAACACTGAATGCCGATAGTGGCCTCTATGTCCGCCACGTGTCCGGCCAAAATGGACGTCTGAGATCTTATCGGGATTTCGCGAGTTGCGATGTCAAATTTCTTTGACAACCTGAAACCCCGAATGCCGAAATTTCGACAAGTGCTACGATGTGCACCACGTGTCCAGGGGAGATGAATGGCTGAGATATGATCGGGATATCGCGTATCGCGATTTTGCGAGTTGCGATGTCAAATTTCTTTGACAGCTTGAAACCCCGAATGTCGATTTGCCGACGGGCACTACGATGTTCGCCACGTGTCCTGACAAACGGACGGCTGAGATCGTATCGCTATATCACGTATCGGGATTTCACGAGTTGCGATGTCAAATTTCTTTGACAGCTTGAAACCCCGAACTCCGAAATGCCGATATGACGATGCGTTGATCTGCTACCACCTGTCCTCTGAAATGGACGGCTGTGATCATTTTGGGATTTCGCGATTTCGCGTATCGGAGTTTTTGGAGAGAGGATTCTTTCGCTCCTCCAACTCCCGATTCCCGATTGTGCGATGGGATAGGATCTCAACACGTGTCTCTTGACGGACGGTCAAGATGACGTCGGGATTTCTCAAGTGAAAAATTCTCCTGTGCACTCCGAACGACTAACCGTCGTGCACCTTCTTGCTGATCCAACGGTTGTCGGTCCTTTGCGCAAGATCTGACGGCTGAAATGCTTTCGCCTTTTCCGCGCTCTCCTCGTCCCTTCTGGATCGGTTTCCTGCCTCAGATCTGATCGCAAGATTACTCTTGCAGTCTTAATGGTTGTTCTTTGCGTGTTTGACGTGATCTTTCCCGAATTTAACAGAATTTTCTCCTGCGTAAGAAAATATTTGTGAATCTTTCAAAGATTTGAAAGAGTTTCACGGTTTCTTCATGATCTGCTACAGTCTTTGACAGATTTGAGTTATTTTCAAAAATCTTTAAACGATTCAGCCTTCTGCTTGAATCTTTAATGAATTGAAGCGAAATCTTCAAGTTCTTTAAACTTCTTTCGTTCTGCAGCTGTTCTATGTCAATCTTTGACGGTTCTTTGAGAAAATTGTGCAGGTTTCTTCTTCTGCGATCTCTGCTTCCTCCGCTGGCTTCTCACGGCGATCTTTAAAGAGTATTGCAGACAGCTTTCCAAACCTTGTGAAAAGTCTGTGACGCGTGCTCTCAAGATCTATGAGGCTCTACGCTGAGAGGATCGAGTTTCTCTCCCGAATGTGTGAAGAGGCTTACTGCTGTAGCTCTGATACCATGATAAATTGTGAAGGACAGAGAAATGCAGAGAGAAAAGAATAGTATATTCAAATGTATGAAGAAGTACAGAACAGAATTGAAGACTCGTTTACAATGTAAGATGGTTGAGCTATATATGCTCAAGCAAGACAAAAATAGAAAGTACAACTGTCCAGTACAGCTGGCAGTGTATGGTCATACTATTGAGGGTACAATATATTTAACATAAAGTCTATCAATTGGATTGAGAGGTTTCAAGCTTCGCCTTAGGAAACCTAATCGAGGTTCTGGACTCTGCTTCTCGATATCCAGAATTCTCTGTCAAACGTTGTGGAATACTCCATGCCAGTGATCACCCCTCTCCGTCTGTGGCTGGGTGCTCGTGGAGCTGGGCCTGGGTCCTAGGTGTGAGTGCTTCCTTGGTGCTCAGGATTACTTGTTCGGTGGCATGGGGAGGGGTGAACTAAATATCGCTTCAGAATTTCATTATCACCTAACCACCCCAGCTATATTCGTAGTTTCTCAAGGAAATTCTATGAAGGGTAGTTCGCCTTTTTTTTTCTAATTAAATGGTCAATTTCCAACCTAGCTATTTCGGATGTAAATTGAACGGTCGCATTTCCGAGATTTAGTTTAACTATGTAGATCCTCTTGAATTCTAAAGAAGGTGCAAGGTAGCCTAACTCCTCATGGTATTCCTTTGGTTGGAAAGTTAAAATCACTTGTAATTTATAGATTAGGGAAGAGTTCTCTCATAATTCTTGTAGATGAATTTGGAAATTGCAGCGAATCTCAATACATATTTTGTCAACTATAAGCTCGGTTTTCCTTTAGATTTAAGTGGAAAATTTTAGTTTCTTATAAGTTCCTTTTATTAAGGTAAGTTGATCTCCTTTAAGCGTTAGGCAATGTGTATTGGGACCATCAGGTTGGGTCTCCTCTAAGTTCTTTAATTTAGATGTGCAAGCAACTATAACTCTTATTATTACTTATTTGGATAAATCTTATAGTCCCTTAAGGAATGCTATAGTACTATTGGAACCCTTAAGTTTCACAGATGGAATTTGATACCCATAAGGCCTTACTTGTGGATGGTACCTTGATTCTAAATTCTTTTGTCTTGTGGTAAAGGATCGATCTCTTATGGGTGTCTTAAATGGAATCGTCTCTGATATTAAATTCCTTTTTCATTCTTAAATGAATCCTAAATTAAAGGAGAGTATAGTTGAACTACATGTTGATGTGTTGTTATAGAACTGGAAGCACTTGATAACTAATTCTACACCTTAATGAAAACGATTTGCAATTTTCTAATGAGGATTAAATAAACTTTTATATGTCGCAAGGATGCACTTATGCTCTAGTGGCTTTTATCGTCTAATCAATTCCTTACTCTACCTTGTGCTTGATTGTTGAAGTATTGTTTAAAGCTTAAAGTTTTATTTTATTTGAGCGCGATAAAATGATGGTCAAATGATTGATGTATGACTGTTTTAGAGATTAGATTACTTTTGCACCATTAATTTTGTTGATATATGATTGTTTGAGTAATTAGATTTTATTACGCCACTAAATAATGTTGATGTAAAATTGTTTTAGTAGTTTTATTACTCATGCGCCATGTAATAATGTTGATGTATGTTTAATTGAGTGATTAGAATACTCTCACGTCATTAACTATGTGATTGTAGGATTATTTTAAGCATTTATAATCTTTTCCGCCATATAAAATAAATTTGATTACTCTTGCGCTATAAATAATAATGATGAGGATTGATTGATCTAGTTGGATTTTGATTTGATTCTGCTAGTGGGATTTGGACGCCTCCTTGTTCCTTAGAAAAGTCGCTAGCCCTGAGAACTTAAGTGGTCAAAATCAATTGGATGAATCATTGGCTTGAGCGTTGCTTATATGTCTTGGATGTCCTAACCATGCATGATAGGTTGGATGCATAGTTTTTTAAATTCTCAGTGACATGGTTTATCATTCAGTTGTATATGCTTCAGTTAGATGTGATGTGTTGATTGTGTCATTGATAGTTATGATGATATGTTGATTGATTCATTGCATATGTGTTGATTGTGCTGATTTTAATTATGATAATGCAATGTTTATGTGTCATTTCAATTACAATGATGTATTTTTTTATTATGTTATAACGAGTTTAATATCCTAATGTAAAACAAAAGATCTTTTTTTACCATAAACTTTGTTGAGTTAACGTAACGATGAGTTCATTACAATTAATAACTTAAAATATATGAGTATTCAAAATTAATCATGAAATAGATGAAAGGAGAAAGAAGTTAAAGAAATATGTACTTGTATGATAATATAAAATATTTAGAAGAAGAGTTAACGTAACGATGAGTTCATTACAATTAATAACTTAAAATATATGAGTATTCAAAATTAATCATGAAATAGATGAAAGGAGAAAGAAGTTAAAGAAATATGTACTTGTATGATAATATAAAATATTTAGAAGAATCAAATCTACTGTTCTTTAAATATATCTACATCGTGTATATCAACACACAATTAGGAAAAACACATATTATCAAAACTTTCATGTAGAAAAACTCTATGCTCTTTTTTAAAGAGTTCTCCATAATGGGGTTGAGGATGTCCTCCCATCCATACTTTTGGGTCTTTGAACATATAACTTGGTATAATTGTATTTGATTAGATAAATTTCTATAAGTGATTTTGTTTTGATATTTATGAAATATACTTTGACATTAAGTGAGTATTTTATAGTGAAATTATAAAAAAATTACATGTTTTATTGAGTATTTTATGTTTTATTGAGTATTTTATATTAGAATTATTAAAATTTTAATTGTATTTGACTAGATAAATTTCTATAAGTAACTTTGTTTTGATATTTATGAAATATGCTTAGACATTAAGTGAGTATTTTATAGTGAAATTATAAAAATTTTACATGTTTTATTGAGTATTTTATGTTTTATTGATTATTTTATATTAGAATTATTAAAATTTTACTTGTTTTATTGTTTAATGTGGAATTATTCATAATATTATAAAGTGTGATTTTTTAATGTATTGATTATTGTGTGGTAGAGAGAATCTTTTGGTGAGTTGTTTTCTTTTAAAAATGAGGAAGTTGTTAGATCTAGATAAGTATGAGCGATTATTTTGAATTAGTTATTTCTTATTTTGATGTGTGGTTGAAATATTGTTTATAAATTATTAATATAAGTAGGATAATGTATTTATCTTAAATTAAAGATGAAAATATTTATATTGTTTTTTTTTTTTAAATGAGGAGGTTGTTAGATCTAGATAAGTATGAACGATTATTTTAAATTAGTTATTTTCTATTTTGGTTTGTGGTTGAAATATTGTTTATAAATTATTAATATAAGTAGGATAACGTGTTTATCTTAAACTAAAGATGAAAATATTTATATCTAACAATATTAATATTGATTGAATAAGAAAATACTTAAACAAGTTTTTTTTTTTTTGTGTGTGAGAACGTCTACTCTCCAATTTTCTGTTATTTTATTTTATATGTTATTTTCTGTCATTTTATCTTATATGTTAATTTCTTTAACATTATTATATAATTTTTTTATTATTTCATCTTATATGTTAATGTCTATGACATTATTATATGATTTTTTTTTTTTTTTATGTAGAAGGGATCGCTATCAAGTCTCTTTCTCTATTTATAATGAGCCATTATGCTATTTGTCAACACAAATTTCCATCAAACAATCACACAGTAGGTTTATGGATGCATACTTTATAAAATTTTATTTTATTAATAGAAGGTTGGGTGGTATGGACGAATACTTTATAACTTTTTTATTTTATTTATAGAAAGAGGCACACAAAATAAATCAAAACTTATGGAAAGACGAGATGTTTATCTACATTGATAGAACTTAAAATAGTATTCTATTTCTGTAGAAAAAATCCAATTCGATATGAGGATTATAAATTAGATAAGAAAATATTTAAATGATAATTCTATCTCAAATTAATAAAATAATCTACGAATTGAAAGTTATAAATGCGTTTTTCCTCCTTTCATAATTTTTGCAAGTGGGACAACTCCACACTTTATTATAAATATTGCAAATGGGATAAATTAACATTTTGTTGTATTTTTGAATTTTATTAAAAATTAAATATATAAAATTTATTTTATCAAAAATTAAACTCATACAAGTCATTTAGATTTATATGTATCAGCATAATAAATATACATTTACAAGGCAAGATATTTTAAAAATGAAAAAATAGTAAATATAAATAAAAATATTTTTTTAATATATAAAATTTATTTTATTAAAAATTTGAATATAAATCATTTAGATTTATATCTATGAAAATAATAAATATATATTTTCCCTTATATATTTACAAGGAAAGATATTATAAAAATTAAAATTAAAATTAATTAAAAATAAATAAAAAATAAATGTTTTAGAATGACATATTAACTGAAAGCGAGTAAAGAAGACATAAATAACTGAAAGCGAGTAAAGAAGACATAAATTAAAGGAATTAATGCTTATATAAACTATTAAAACATAATACTTTATAATTGTAATATTGTTCATCAATAATTTCATTAAACAAAACAAATTTAAATAAATTTTACTTATAAAAAATATTATAAAATTAATTAAATTTTTGGTTGTTTTTAAGGTGAGGAGTTACCATTATCTTGAAAATCAAGTAGCAATTCTTAAGGATTTTTTCTCCAATATGGGTATGATTGTTAATATTAACAAGATTAAGGTCGTGATCATTAAATCCAATAAGACCAAATATGATACCTTGGCATGTGACAACAACAACTTGGAGGAAATGACTTCATACAAATATCTTGGAATCCATATTAACTACAAGCTCAAATTGAATTATAACATTGAGAAAAAGATTATTGGGGGATGAAAATCTTATTGTGGGATTGAAAACCATTGGAAATAAGTTTATCTTTGGATATAGGATAAGAATAAACTCTTCTTTGAGACTCTTGTTACGTTTTCGATTCTATATGGATGTGAAGTCTTGGGATGTACTATCTCATGAACCCTAGAGAAATATAGAGCAAAGATAAAATAATTTTATCACCTATAATCTCAAAATTAAAGGAAATACACCCTATCACATCCTCCTCTTAGAGGTAATCCTTTCCTCAATTGAAGACAAGAGGATTCCTAAAAATACTTCTAAATCCAATCATAACCACCATCGACTCAAGTGAGGTTGGAAAACATATGCCTACTCTTGGCTAAGGTATTGGGGAATCATGGAAGACACCATTTTGTAGAATAAGAATACTATTAAAAATATCATCAAATCAAAATTTAAGGAGAAAATGCGGTGTGATAAAGAGTTAGAGGAAAAAATAAAATAAAAGTATTATAAGGATGTAATCAACCCTAATCTATAAGATCAAAATTGTTTCTCTATTTTGACAAGTGTAAAGAAAAAATAAGCATTGCTAAAATAAGAACGCATTCTCACTAGATCCATATTGAAACTAGGCATTGGTCAATTTCTTAAACACTATGGGATGGGAGAGTGTGTCACCTTTGTGACGCTAAGAAAGTTGAAAATGAAAATCAATTTCAAAATATTTTTCACACTACCAACCTTCCTAACATTTTAACTCAACAAAATTATGGTTATCTTGTAAATCTTTTCTTAATTTTTTTCCATCACAAAAAAAAATTATTTCCCTCTTAAGGTTTGATTAGACCAATTCAGAATCATCATCATCATCATTAAACAAAAGAAGAATATTTATTTAATTTAATTAGTTGATAATTAAATTTAATAAGTTATTAGAGATGATTTTTTTATAAATAATTATATTTAAAAAAAATATATAGAGGGAGATGTGTAATTCCTTCCGTGCTCAACATGGAAATAAAAACGACATATTGATAACAAAAAAATACTTCAATGTGTACCATAAATAACATATTTCAAGATCCATCAAAATATCTCTATCAACTCTATATATAGAAATGAGGGCCATGTGTGTGTGTGTGTGTGTGGAGGATAGATTCACCTGTGTAGATAATCCTCTAGGGTTGACTTATGGTATATATATATATATATATATATATATATATATATATATATATATATATATATATATATATATATATATANAATGAGGTGAGATACATCAAATCATTTCAGATGCAAACATTAAAAAAAATTGTATTTAGAATAATTTAATAATTAAGATGAATCTAAGATGATAATTTTAAGTAAATTCTTAACTTCATATTTATTAAATATTGAGAGAAATCCAAAAATCAATTCCCCATTTAAAAAAAAAAAATGAATTTAAAATAAATTTAAGATAATGTCATAATTCATTTAGATTAACATTTTACTTTTTATTTTTCTTTTTAACATACAATAAGAAGAGTTCTATGGTTTATTGATGGTTAATTGAAGTAATTTGAGTGTTTTGTTCCAACACACCAAACAATCATTTTTTTTTATGGAATTAGTGTTGTATATGTATATGACTAAGCTAGACACTAAGTTGGTATATGAGATCCTTTTTTTATGGGACAAGAAACCTGTGAGCAAATTGACTGCCAAAATTTATGGAAGTGTACATACTCTACTCCTCTGAATTTGAGCTCAAAGGATACATGGTTATTCACATGCATTGATCCTCTTGTACTTCGACTCTCTCTTCAATGAAAATGACCATAGTTATTCTCAATTACTCTAGTGTGTGGGATGCCTTCTTCATTATGCAATATCATTTGGGTGAGAGATTATCTCATAGTGGAAACTATGATTCTCAATGGATTAGATTTCTCATTTATATATTATAGTTGGGAAGTTTTAAAATCCAGTGGTGTTGCCTATAGTGGCTCCACTCTCATGTCTCTCGTTCCTTGTCTGGTTTTTTCATTTTCATGCTCTAATTTGTGAACATGTTGCCAACCTGGGGCTACTCTCAAGGTTACAAGAAGGGATTCCCTTCCCCCTAGACCCCTCATCTTCCAACACTATCATCCTGGAGCTTCTTATCCTGAGAGTCATGCTTTTGGCCTAGGAGGCTTCCAAAGAGTTCATAGAGGAAATCCCTCCTAGCATTCAGGAGGAATTAGCTACAATTGAGGTAGTTTTCCATGAGGAGCATGGTTCCCTCCACGACTGAGATGTCAATGAAGAGATTGGTAGTTGGGTTCTGAATTTGGGTAGGTCTAGAGAAGGGATATGAAATATCTCAAAATTGTTGAACTTTATTGGCACATAAGACATTCCTAGGAAAAATCCATTTATAGAGTGATGATGATTGTGAGGTAATGCATGATCAATTGAATGAGATGCATCGAAAAATCCAAGACATTTTGCTCATTTGGAAGTTCATGACCACCTCAGTTCTACCCAACAGGGTGTCACTTATTAGCCTCATGAGGAATAGGTCCAAGAGAGGGAAAGTGGCCTCTCTCCCACATAGTTTGTTTTGAATGCATTACTTTTTGGGATTTCTAAGAAGTTTTTTTCTAAAGTATAGGGGATGATAGTTTCATGATAGATAGAACTTTGATTTTCTTTCATAGCTATGAAAGTCTCTTTTTATTAAAGATCATAGGGAAAACAATCTTGAGAAACACTATCCTCCATTGTTGAGAGATAGTCCCTAGTTGCTGATTTGGTTTCCCTAGGTGCAAATCAACAACTCTGTGGTTTTTGTGTAAATCTCCCCACATTGATATATTTTATGTCAAGATGGTAGTTAGAAAATATATAAATTTGAAATATTAAAATTAAAAACATATAATAAATATATGTATTATAAAATTTAAGATAATGTGATTGAAAGAATATAACAAGTAAATTATTAAAACATATAAAAATTTTAAAAGTTATTAAAAATATAAATTAAAATCATTATTATTGATATTTGCATTTAGGTTTAGGGAATTCATGCTTAAGTGTTAAAATGAAGAGCTTGAGTATGTGAGGTATGAGGAAATACTCTCTTCTTTTAAACTTTTTTGCTTGATACCCTTCTTGCCTTAAATTATTATTATAGGGACAAATTCTATTTAAAATGTTTTTGTTATAAAAAATAATAATTAATAGGTATAAAATAGCAAATGGCTATATAAGTTTTCTTAGCAATCATGTTTGAAATTTCTATCCAAATATAGTAATTGAGAGGATTGATCTTATGAAGTTGACTGTGAAGAGAATTTACAAGTTCAATTATGTAAATTAAAACATAATGATTTATAAAAATATTTATATTATAAATTGAAAAAACAAATTTAAGTAAAATTGGATTTAATCACTATTGAAAAAACATTTATTAATAATTAAATAAATTAATTAATAATTATATATATATGATTTATTGATTCTCTTCAAAACTAATTTCTTATGACTCATTTATTAATAATTAAATAAATTAATTAATAATTATATATATATGATTTATTGATTCTCTTCGAAACTAATTTCTTATGACTCTTGAACTTAGAAGTTTAAATGTTTTTAATAAATTTTAATATTTTAAGATTTTTAAAAGTATAGGAAATTTTTTGAGTTTTTTTTTGGGAGGAATCAGATCATGTAAATTTGGATAAAATCACTATTTTTTATTGTTTAAATTATATTTCTGAATGTATAGATGGATTCTGATGAAAAACTTTTAAGACATTCTGATTATACAAACTTAGCCACTAAAACTTACAGATTCAATCATTCATCACCTACTTTTTAACAAAATCAAAAGAAAAAAATTACCAAAAACCAAAACAACTAGTACGAATTCTTAGACCTGGCATATTCTTCAAATACTGTGAACTATCAATGACATGTCGTTTGTCCGAGCATGGTTTAGAATACTGTTCATACTGTCCTTGATTGATAGTAACAAGTAGGAGATCGTAATGTGCACGTGAAAATACCATTAAGAAAAGACATGGATTACATTTGAGATGGCATCATGACCAAAGAATTTGTTTCTCCTTTTCAATTTATAATTGTAAAATCTCAGAAAGTGCATCGGTTACTATCAGGGTAACATTTGACTGTTACCCAGGAATCGTTCTACCCACATTTAAAAAGGACAGTGTTCGCGCTCCCTTCGCGACCAGTTTACGAGGATATTGGTCTACACCTCCCTTTGTTAGACAAATAAGAAAAAAAAAAAATTAGATTGAATGTTTGTCCCCATTAATTTCCATAGAGCTTATAATATTCATAATTGTCGCATCAGATTGAGTTGTCAGCCGTTTTTGATACAGTTGTATGGTAGGAGGATCTTCTCAAATGATCTTTGACAGGCTTTTGTTCGTCTGGAGCGAGATATCTTTCACGCTGGTAAGAGATCCCAACTTAGTTCTTTAGGTTTTATTGTGATCCTCGGTTGTCTATGAGGATTTGGTGAGGGATTTTGTTCAGAAAGCCGGAACTGATCGAATACTAATCTTGTTGCAGACGATCGAGGATCCACTCGCTCTCCTGTAAATCGTTGGCAAAGATTTCTTAGTTTTTCAAGTTAGGACTCTTAAGGTCTCAAAGATGAGCATCCCCTCTTCGTTGCATCCACCATTTCTCTCCTGTAACGAAGTCATGAACAATTTTGATTTCGAAAGCGTATCGAGCAATTTCAATCCATTCGTATCCACGGAAGATCCGTTTCTATCGAGTTATAATAGTTATCATGATGTCAACATATTTAATTTCGTCCATAGCTGCAACTCTGAAAGCAAAGCCGGCCTTTCTAATCCTGCTCTAATGCCCACATTCTGCAATTCCAGTACTCCGACTGATGGCCAGTCCTGGAATAGATTACCAGGCGCCGCCCCGGCTAACAAAAAGAATCACAAAATGATTGAAAAACAGCGGCGTAAGGAAATGAAAGCGCTCTTTTCAGCTCTCAGATCATTACTCCCAGATGAAAATCTTCGGGTATGTTTTTCTCTGCATAATATCTAAATATTCGGGTATGTCTTTCTCTGCACAATATCTAGGGTTTTGAGGCATCAACAATACCCTCTAGGGTTTTAATCAATGGAAGTTGGATGTTCTGTTTGGCAGGGGAAACGTACAGTGTCAGACCAAGTGCTGGAAGCTGTGAATTACGTTCGGCATCTACAGCGAAAAGTCCAATCCCTTTCAGCTGAAAGAGAGAAAATAAAGGCCAACTGTGATCAAAATGCAAAAGTTGCAATGGAGAAATTTCTTAATAAAACTCCACCGTTCGAAGAATCGGATCGGGAATGCCCTGCACTGAAAATAAACTCTGGGAGTTCGGGTGTTCAGATCTGGACGAACAGTTTGGAACATGAGATTGTGTACTCTGATATTCTAGTTGAGTTGGAAGGAGGAGGTCTTGAAGTTGTGAGTGCTGCTTCTTCTACCATTAACAACAGAGTTTATCATACCATACATGCCAAGGTAATATGCTATGCTATAGTGCTCATTGGCCACACTCTTCTTCCCTGTTTTCTCTGCCAGATTATATAAGCATGTATCTTGGATTATGTTTTTCTGGCTTCTTTGCCATAACATAGAAGCATGTATATCATTCTTTCTTTTCCTACGATGCAGGTCCTTGACCTTAATACTTTTAACGTCGACCCTCTCTACCATAAACTTCGGCATTTGATACGGACTAACCACACTCAGACTCAGAATCTACAGACCGCTGAAGCTCGAGCCTAATCATTTCTGCAACGCATTACAGGTTTGGCATGTACCACAAACTTAACAGAAATGCCTGGTTGATAAACTGAATAAGTGATTTGTTAGAAATGCATCTCAAGTGATAAAATAAATTGGGTTTTTGCACGATAGTATTGTTGTCGGGGGAATTTTATGCATCATCGCTGTTATTTCAATTTTTTTTTTAAGAAATGAACAATTTTGTTACGATTTTGGAAGGCCGCGTAGGATCAAAGCATTAGCATCGTAATTTGTGAAATGCCAGTGTAGATTTAGATTTATGTGGACTTAGGTTCTATCAAAAGCTTAAACAAGATTTATGTTAACTTGGGATTTATCAAAAGCTTAAAGGAAAGATTTAATATTTATGGATAGATTTAATATTTATATATTTTTTTTTAAGTAGAAAAGGAAGTTCCTGCTATATTAATTGGCAAAAATGTACTTAGGTTGCCCTCTGTTTGCTTTCTCCAAAATAAATGGTTTGCCCTCGGTCTAGCCTGAAGGAAATCATGATTGTTGGGGTTTCATTGCCTAAACTATGACTATTGACTTGCAAAAAAATAACTAGAAACATGCACAGAACTCTAAATGTTGAGACTGGAATCTTAATCAAGACCATGGTAGTTACCCGGTGGCGTCATAGGTGGCATCTGCATCTTGATCATTTTCCTTAGCTAGCATCATGAAAATATGCACACAAGTTGGGCATCTCTGCCCCGTTGGTGCGTTGGAAAAGGCATCATAGAGCATATCCACACGCTGACCCATGAGGATGCCACGGTGGCCTTGGTCCACCATCTAGCCCCACAGATCAAACAACAATTCAAGGTGCTCCGGGTGGAAGAAAGGTGGTGAGACACACCACTGATTTTGCATGAAGGAGATGGGAGGTGGCGTGAAGACCGTGCCACCCTCCCTCGCCATGTCTCCCTATTGCATTTCCTCGGCCTTGCTTGAAGCTGCTTCTCTATGTTGCTCCGTGGTTGCTTCCCTACCGGCGTCCTCACCCCATTCACCTTCCATGCTGTCATCCAAGGTGTTACCAACTGTTGGTATTGTTGTCTGAGAGGCCACCTCTTCTAGTATCTCCTCCTCTATAAAGAAAGCGGGGAATTCTTCGTATTCCTGTTCACGGCCTTGCTGTTTTGCAGTGGAAAGCATGGAGGCCTCCTCTCGAAAATCACTTGGTGGGTTCCAATTGTCAGGCATCGTAAAAAGGAAATGCTCTGAGGAAACCTAAAATGGCTCCTTCAGGATAAATTCTTCAACATATGCCATTGGGCCCTCCAGGATAGCTTCTTGAACAGACGCCCTGAAAGGCATTCTGAGCACAATACTTCTGCACACGATTTGGTTCCTAGCCATAGAGAGCGCTCGTTCCATCCTTTGGAGCCTCTTCCTTCGGGCAGTAAAGGTGTAGCAGGCGGAGCCACGGCATGGCTTCCCCTGTTCGCGTGGCATCAAGGTGAAAACGCAAGTAGAAACTGTGCAGAGGATGGAGTAGTCACTGCTCCAAAGCTCACCGTTGCAGAGATGGTGTAGGGTAAGGCTGAAATGGAAGAGAGCATGGAGCGAGCGCGACAAAAGCGAGAGGGTCGACGAGACGTCCAACACCATTAAGTCCCCCTCATAAATGAACTGCATCACTGGACTGCTCGCACGAGGGGAAAATTCTCTTTCAGGTGAGGGGCAGTTGGAGCCAACTCCCATCCTTAATGCTGAGGGGATGGGAGTCGGCCGACCTCATTTATGACCAGGCCTGGCTCTACTCCAGGTGTCTCCTTTGGTCTGTGTGGCACCCCATCCGGGGGTACTAATTCGATGTTGGCAAGGTCTTGGCAACGTTTCGAGAGATCATTGCAAGAAGAAGTTTGAGTCGTCTAGTGAATATCTTCCATCTCTGTGTTGATTCCTTCATTTGCGAGGCAGTCCACTACTTTTTTTGCTTCCCTTTTTACGTAATAAGGGATAATGATAAGGTTGGGACAGAGGATCAATCCAAAGTCTTCCAATAGTCCCGAGAGATGCGAGATGGGCGAGATTTCTAAAGGATGTTCGCCATGGAGAATTTTGGTTATGAGTTGGATGATAATCTGAGAGTCCCCCTCCACGATGACCCTTTGGTAATGATTGTCAGCTGCTACCTTGAGGCCTCTTAGTAGACTTAGAAGTTCAGCTGCATCATTTTGATTATCGTCCAAGAAGCCTACTACAAGGTGAAGGATATCACCATTTGAGTTTCTTAGAATTGTCCTGTAACCCGTTAGTCTTGGGTTGCCTTTTAAGGTGCCATCGAAATTGATCTTTATGAAGCTCATTGCAGGTGTGGACCAAATTCTTTGGCTACAAGGATAGCGTCTGAGTGTAGTCATGATGGCATGATTATACATGCTAAGATTCCAATTTTGAAAGATTCCCCTCTCCTTTGGATTGTAGATTAGGTCATCAGGGGTCCACGACTTACTTTTGATTGTTTCACAGATAAACGTCGTTATTCTCTCCCAAACTGAGGCAGGAGGGGAAGCTTTTGAGTGTAAAATCCTTTTGTTTCTTTCCTTCTAGATATGCCAGAGGGTGAAGCCCAGGAGAAGCTGCCAAATACACTCAAGAATTGGATTGTGAAAAGAGATCGAGTCCCAGTTCTCTAAGGACACTTTTTCTGTTTCGGTTAGAGCGACGCATTGTTTGGGATCCTCGGTCCCAAATCCACTAGTTGTAGTGATGGCTATTGAGAAGGTGTTCCATTGTCTCCTCTTGTTGTTGGAAGAGGGTGCAGATTGATGGGCCTATAAATCCCCTTTTTATGAGGTTGTCCCAGGTGAGGATGCAGTTTTGTAGTGTGAGCCAGAGAAATATTGAAACTTTAGGTTAGAGGGCGAAGTTCCAAATTCTGCTCCAGATTCTCTTCTTAGCATGATGATGGTAGTTTCGTTGAAGATGATAGGCTTCCTCGACTGAGAAGTTACCTGTTGTGGAGTACCCCCATATATGAATGTCCGGACCTTTCCCGAATTGGGATTTTCCTATGGCTTGCACAGGCTTGCCATGCCTGGAGGTCCACTTCCCTTGAGAGTTGAAGTTCCTATTTTTTTGTTCTCCATTGCCGCCAAGTCATGTTCATGTCCGTTGTTCTCCATAGATATTTGACCCATTGGAAGGCTTCCTGTTCTAGTGCTTGTCTGAGGGGGCTAAGTGCTTCCAGATTGACTAGGGGTGTTTGTTGTTGCCAAGAGTTCTGCCAGAATAGTACACTTTCCCCGCCTTGATTTCCAAGAAGTCATGCTTCTAGACTAGAAGGTGATTTTTCTAGGTCGTATTCCAGATGTTGGAGCCCTGGATTTTTTCATTGAATCGGATTAACTGAGCAGCTCGGGTGGTCCGGGAATACTTCTTTTTCTAGAGTTGAGCCCATAGTTCAGTGGGATGCTTGAGCCATCACCACAACATTGTTTCTCCCATGACTTGATTTATCTTTCCATGGTCGCGAAGACCTAGGCCGCCTAGATTTTTGGGTTTGCAAAGCTTCTCCCAGCTTACCAAAGCCCATTTTTTGTTAGGAGTATGTCCATGCCATAAGAAGATTCATTGGAGGCCCCTGATTGCTTTGATATTCGATTTGGGTGTTGCCAGGGCAGTGAAGAGGTAGGTAGGCAAGGCTTACAGGACTGACTTAAGGAGGACTATTTGAGCCGCAATGTTTAGAGGTCTGAAGGTTCAGTTAGTGAGCCTGTGGGAGATGGATAGGAGCAAGTTGTCCCAAGAAATAGAGCGCGCTGGCTCTCCCGTGAGGGGGATGCCTAGGTAGTTGGACAGAAGGGAGCTCTTGGGTATGCCAAGGAGGTGGGAAACATGATTTTGGACAACAATTGGCGTGTTGAAGAATTAGAGCTTGGATTTTTCAAGGTTAAGAGCCTTTCTTGAAGCTTCTGTAAAGTTGGAAAGAATGGAGTTGAGCTTGTTGGCTTCGCGTGCCATCGGGGTTTTCATAAGAAGGGTGCCATGAAAAAACTAGTTGTGCGATGGTGCAGGTTGGAGATTGTGAAGGGGTAGGCCAAGAAGGGATCCTTCCAAAATCGTCGCCTTGATGTAGCATCCTAGTCCTTCTGCCATCAGGGCAAAGAGGAATGGAAAGAGAGGGTCTCCTTGTATGATGCCTCTAGTGGGGGAGAAGGGTTGGGATGGGACTCCATTGACCAGTATTGAGAAAAAGGGCGAAGAGGTGAGATTGAGGATCTAGTTCACCCAAATTTTATCAAAACCAAAGGCTTCGAGCATGGAGCGAAGGTATTTCCAACTTAGTCTATCGAAAGATTTTGAAAGGTCGAGTTTGATGAGCATACTTGGAGTTTTGGTCATCCTTAGTGAGTTGATCACCTCGTGAGTAAGGATGACGTTGTCCATGATTTGATGCCCTTCAACATAGACAACTTGTTCTTTGGAGATGACAAAGGGGAGGATTGGCTTTAAGTGTGTGGCTATTACCTTAGTGATTATTTTGTAGTTGATGTTGTAAAGGGAAATTGGACGGTACTACTTTATATGAGTGACTCTCTCCTATTTCAGGATGAGGGTGAGAAAGGTGGTGTTGAGGGACGAGAGTACCTCGCCCAAGGTTCTAGATTCCTCCACAACCTACCATACTTCTTCCCTTATTAAGTCCCAACAGTGATGGAATAAATACGTGGTGAAGGCATTGGGCCCTAGTGATTTCCCTAAGGGAATTTCCTTAACTGCATGGTCCACCTCTTCCTGGGTAATGGGTCTCATTAAGGCCTCATTCTTCTCTTGAGTGACCAGTGAGGGTATATGCCTGGTTATTTTTTTTATTGCGTCCTCCCTATTCTCATTGGTTTTTGTGAGAAGCTCTTTGTAGTAGGTGTTCAAATCCTCGGCTATAAAGTTGTGCTCTCTTATAGGATTTCCTTGAGCGTCCTCCAATTGGGTTATCGAATTTATGTATCTGCGGTGCACCATTGCACAGTGAAATAACTTGGTGTTCCTCTCGTCCTCTTTGAGCCATTGTACTCTCGATTTCTGGCACCAGATAATTTCTTCTTTCTTTTTCCGGTCGTCTAATCCCACCTGGAGTTCCTCCTCTTCTTTCATTAGATCTGGGGACATGAATCCAGAGATGAAAATTTGTTGCAAGGCTTCCAGTCTCTGTTCAATTTCCTGCATGCATTGAAATATGTTTCCAAAGGTATTTTTGTTCCAGATCTTGAGTTTTTGCTTGAAGTTTTTAAGGCGTTGCTGGAATCTGTACATGCAGGTCCCATGATCTATTTCTACTTCGGCCCACCAAGACTTTGTGAGCTAATGGAAATAGGGGTGAGAAAGCCATAATTTATCAAAGTGGAAGGGTTTGAGCTTGGGAGTGTCCCTTGTGTCCAGAGAGAAAGAAATGGGCTAGTAATCTAGTAATCTGAGCCCACTTTTGGTAGGATACTTGCTTCCATGGCATTTAATATTTATATTAATTTAGGGTTTACTCAAAATAAATTTTGGAGATTAATTTTTTTAATTATTTAAAATAAATTTAGATTAATTATAATTTTATTTAATTAAGTAAAATTCATAATTTAAAATTATGTAGATGTGTATACTTAAAAATACAGTTTTGATTGTTTTCAAATGTTTATATTTAAAATTTTATTAAAGTAATATTTTTAAGTAAATAAAGTTTTTACACTATTTTTCTATATCACTATTTTATCTTTCTAAAAAATTGTTTTTATATTAGGTATATATATTATATATTTTTTTCTCATATATATATATATATTTATAATTGTATTAAAGAATTATATAAGGTAATTTGGATAGAAATTTCAGACACCAATGCTAAAAAGCTGTATATAGAAATTTGCTATTTTGCACCTATTAATTCTACTTTTTATAAGAAAATCAATATAGATAACAATTGTCCCTATAATAATTTAGAACAAGATATTTATAGTTTGAAAAATTAAAGTAATATCCTCTGCTAGGAGACTTTAATGCTAGGACTGCAACTAAACAAGCTACTGTTTTAAGTAATGACTCCAACCATAATCTTTTATGGCTAGATGAGGACCTTGTTTTATCTAATAGCTACAGAAGAAGCTTTGAAGACCTAATTGAGAATTTGTTTGGTAGTGAGTTGGTCAAGCTCTGTAGCTCTCAAGACCTAATAATTTGCAACGGAGTAATGAAGTGGCCAAAATCCAACCAGATGACTTGTATTCATGATCTAGGTAGTAGTGTTGTAGATTATGTGATATCTAATATCCCTGTTTCCAACCAAATAGAAACTTTTGACCTTTTAAATGACCATGAGCCTTACTCTCATCACAAACCTTTAACCCTAACTCTAAACTTTTCCATGCATAGGAGCGCCATTGAAGATAATTCTCATAATCAAAGGAATTTGCGCTTTGACAAAAGTAAAGTTGACATTTTCTTAAAGGATTTAAATATCAAATTAAATCTCCTAACTTATAAGGACAACATTGAAGAACTCTACCATAATTTTACAACTAAGATTTCCACTTCTATTAATAAGTTCTCTTTCGAGGTGTTCTATAAAAAGAATAATAGAACGACCAACCCTTGGTATGATAAAGAATGTAAAATTGATAGGAAATCCATTGGGGATGCCTCTAATGAGTCCTTAAAACTTGATAATATCAATACGTACAAATCCCTATTTTAAAAGGAAAAGAAGATACTATATTAATAAAAGGCAAGAACAACTTTTGCAACTATATAAGTTGGATCGTAAGAAATTCTCGAGCCAAATTCTAAAACACAATACTAAAGAAAATAATAGGATTCCCTTAAGGGACTAGAATTCCTACCTTAAAAGTCTTTACGAGTTCCCTAATGCCATGGACACCATTCTGATTGTCCCTAAAGAGGAAGAAGTTTTTTCTTTAGATGAAATAGAGTTTGGGGTGAAGCAGCTTGTAAATGGGAAATCTAAGGACATTAAAGGCTACCAAGCTAAAAATTTTAAAATCGGAGGGCCAATCCTTATCCCTCACATACAAAAGTTCTTTAATTTAAAAGTTAAGAAGGGCTTCCCTAAACCCTGGATGTGATTCCTCATTGTTCCTATTTTTAAAAATGGGGATAGAAACATTCCCTCTAATTATAGGACCATTAAGATTAGCCCAATTTTAGCCAAGCTTTATGGAATTATTTTGGAAAAGAAGATTAGACTTTGGCTATAAAGTCACGGTAAAAGGGCTAAAGGCCAAGCCGGGTTTAGGAGATATCATTCAACTATGGACCATCTTGTTATCTTTAGGATAATTGCAGAAGAGTTACACAATACTAAAAATGATCTTTTTTGTTGTTTTGTTGACTTTAGAAAAGCCTTTGACATGGTTCCTAGGAAAAACCTTTGGACTAGGTTGGAAGAGACAAAAGTGTCTCTCGAGTTGAGGGTTTCTACAATAAGAATGTATGAGAACGTTATTGCTAGGTTTAAAAACATTGAGGGCTGGTCAAAAGAGATTAACTACAATATCAGAGTCAAACAAGGTTGTCCCATCTCCCTTACCCCTTTTGGCATATGCATTGACAAGTTAGAAGATTTCTTGGAAAAAGCAGGTTGTTTCATCCCTACTCTCATTGGTATAGTCATCAATATTCTTATTTATGTCGATGATATCATTCTTATGGAAAGTTGTCGCCATGATCTTGAAAACCAACTGAGAATCCTCAAGGATTTTTGCTCCAATATGGGTATGATTGTTAATACTGATAAGACTAAGGTCATGATTATTAAATCCAATAAGATCCCTTATGATACCTTCGTATATGACAACAACAACTTGGAGGAGGTGACTTCATACAAATATCTTGGAATTGATATTCACCACAAGCTCAGTTGGAATTATAGCATTGAGAAAAGGATTATTTGGGGGTGGAAATATTATTATGGGCTTCAAAACAATTGTAAATCAATTGATCTATGGAGTTGGGATAAGAATAAACTCATATTTGAGACTCTTGTTACACCTATTATTCTTTATGCATGTGAAGTCTGGGGCTATAGTATCTCTCATGAATACTGAAGAAATATAGAGCAAATACAAAAGAATTTTATAACCTATAATCTCAAAATTAAAGGAAATATGCCCTATCCCATCCTCCTCTTAGGAACAAGCCTCTCCCCCATTGAGAGAACAACTATGACTAGATACCTAATGTATAAGAACAGGTTAAACAATATGGAAGACAAGAGGCTTCCTAAAATTTATTCAAAATCGAGTCATAACCACCATCGAATCAAGCGAGGATGGCATAAAAATGCCCGATATTCGCTAAATTATTGGGGAATCATGGAAGACACCATTTTGCAGAATAAACATACTATTAAAGAAAACGTCAAATCAAAATTTAAGGAGAAAATGTGGTGTGGTAAATACTTAGAGGAAAAAATAAAATTAAGGTATTATAAAGATGTAATCAACCCTAATCTAGAAGATCAAAATTATCTATTTTTTTTCCAAGTGTAAAGAAAAAAATAATCATTGCTAATAGAAGAACAAATTATCATGAGCTCCATAGTGAAACTAGGCGTTGGTCAATTCCTAAAATTCCATGGGATGAAAGAGTGTATCACCTTTATGACACTAAGAAGGTTGAATATGAAAAGCACTTTCTCTTAGATTGTCTAGCCTATACCCATATTAGATCTCATTTTCAAAATATTTGTCACACTACCAACCTTTCTAACCTCTTAATTCAAGAAAAGTATGTTGATCTTGGAAAGTTTCTCTTAATCCTTTCTTAGTGAAAGTTAATTATCATCATCATCATATTATAATTATTTTTTCTCATATAAAAATATTTCTATATATTTATATTTATAATTGTATTAAATAATAATTTTAAGTAAATTAAGTTCTTTCACTATTTTTCTATATCAAGATTTTTTCTTTCTATATAATTATATTAGGTATATACATTGTATTTGTTTTTTTTCATATATATATATATATATGAAATATGTTTTTCATATATATATATATGAAATATGTTTTTCATATATATACTTGAAATCTATAAAATTCTTTCATACTAAATTGTAAAACTATATTTTTTTATAAAAAACATTATTTTTTTAATATTAAAATTTCAAAATTTTCATTAAAAAAATAAAGCTTTAATAATCAACCAATAATATGTTGGAAAAAATTAATAGAGATAACATGTATGAAGATATGAAAATAAAAATATCAAAACATTTTGGAGAAACAAAATAGCTAATATCTATGAAGATATGAAAACAAAAACATCAAAGCATTTTGGACAAACAAAATAGCTAATAACTATGAAGATAGGAAAGTAAAAGAATCAAAACATTTTGGTTCTCCAAAATAGCTAATGTATTCTACTAAAAGAAGGGAAATGATGTAAAGAAATAAAAATAACTTGATTTAATATACATAATTAAAATATTTTCAAAGTTATTACATATGATCGTAAGATTCAGTCCACAATTAAAGAACTAGATAATATTTAGAATGCATATGATGATAAAATTTACTAACAACTAATTTAAGATAAGATTTACAATGCATATGATGATAAAATTTACTAACAACTAATTTAAGAACTAGATACATAATTAAAATATTCTCAATGTGATTACAGATTATCATAAAATCCACTAGTAATACATATGATGATAATATCTAATAACAACTAATTTATCTTGTGGATGGGGTGATAAGTGGAATGCAACGGAATTTAGGTGGAGTTAGGTTGCGTAGGGAGTTATCAAGCCCTGTCGCCAGCCTCCCTACCCTTAAGTCTGAATTATCCGCACTCACCGTGGATTAAGGGTAGTGAGTTGGGCACTCCAAGGAAAATTAATGAAGCCTCGCGCTAACCAGGTTGGGCATACCAAGCAAGGTACCTTCACCATGCTTCGAGTCACCTCAACCTTCATGGCTCTCGCCCATGTCAATTCGCCAGGCACTATGAAGGCATGTGCTCTGGATCATTCTCTCATTCCTCCCCAACCTTGTGCCCGTCTACTCCTTGACTCTCTCTTTTCCTTGTGCTCAGCAATTCCCTGGCTCTCCCTTATCAGTTTCACCTCACGCTGGATTGTTTGGCCACCCATGGTCACTCCTCTATTATTAATCTAGCCCAAGCCTCACCTGAACACTCAAACCATGCCTAGAGAGAGGGGCAAGTCGAGAAGGGGTCTGGTGTACTACAACACCCTTACTAGATGAAATCGACTCCCCCCCTCTTAGCTAGCCCTCATAATCACCAATCGTCTCAATCCGCACCATAATCGACCTCATCAACCCCTGTTCCCCACCCCCACTCCCACCAATGACCTTGGCAGTTTCTCTTTCAAGGAGGAAATTATCCCTCCCAAGAAATTTTCCCCTCCACCTAGCCATCGTCAAAAAATTTCCTAGCCCAACACCGACACTCCAAACCATTTTTATGGCACTAGAGAATATGTGGTGGAGGAAGAAATCCCTCCCATGTGAAAAGTTTCTACTCCATTGACAACAATGGAAGCAGTGGATGTAGTGGATGCAAACTTGGATGTAGTGGATGAAAACTTGGATGTCGCGGATGCAGTGGATACAGATCTGATGGAGGATCCTCCTTTGCCCACCCCAATTCATCTTCTAGACGAGCACCTTCAACTTATCTTCAATTTGCGACAGAAAATGGATGAATAGGCTCACATTCAACAATTACTGGGACGACATCTCGACCTCTTGTTCAATGTGATGACGACAACTCCTGCGAGCAAATGATGCCCAACCTATCGACAAATATGTGTCCTAGCCTATAACGCCCATGGTCGATCGAGCCCAAGCTTGCACTTGGACTAGCTCCCCCAAGTTAATGTTTTTATTTTGGTTTAGTCAATTATGTAGAGAATTGAAATTCTTTGTCAAGCTCAGTAAGACACTTGGCCATGGCCATTGCTCAGTTGATCACTATGATCTTTTGTGAGTTAGACATTCTTACTGTCATGTCCAAACAATTACATTTACTATTGGTTTTGATAGCCACCTGTCCTGGTTTCCTAGCTATGGCAAGGCAAGTGGTAGACTCGTGATTTTGTAATGACACGTATATATGTGAATATCAATATATAGTTATATTTTATTTAAAAAAAATATAACTACTAATTTAAAAATAAGACAATATTGTTGAATAAAAACATTAAATAATAAATGTATTTTCTATAATGTATTTTTAAGATATTACTAGATTTAAGTATGTATTATTAAAATTAAAATATTTTTAATATTTTTTAAAATGTTTTATTTTTTCTTATAATAATATAAAAATAATATATTTTTTTAACACCTTTGGTTAATTTTAAAAGTTGAAAAATATATTGTAGCATTTTGTTTACTTATAAAACTTGTTTTCAAAATTCTCTTCTCATTGTTTACAGATTATGCTGGTCTAATATTCATTGTGTGTGTTAAAAATATATATTATAACATTTTTTTTCTTGTGAATCTTGTTTCCAAAATTTTCTTCTCATTGTCTCGTGTAAATACAAATGATGCTAGTCTAATATTCATTGTGTGTGGAATGCAATAATGGTTATTTAGTTTATCCATGGCCTAAGGTTCGGTTGGGGCAGGCACCATGCGCATGTTTGTTGGTTGGACCAGTTTCATTGCCGGGAGTCCCTAGTTTTATAGTACCTACCAGTCATATCCTATAATAGGGGGATATATTCCCTACATATTCCCTTTGGGCGTGATCAGCCGTAGATCCCATGTGCCCTAGATGCGGTTGGGTTTTTCGTGCGGTACCAGTGATGTGAACAGGATGGATACGTGACCAGCAGTTCTCGATCTGCCGTGCCCAGCCAGAAAGGACGTGTTCGTGCCAAGTTCTCCTGCCTGGTAGGGGATGGGAATAAGCCAATGGGACTAATCTATCCAA
>ML799137.1:16585-39597 GCA_009831015.1 Picea engelmannii | reverse complement strand
GGTCTTATTACCTTAGGTGGCGAATGCGGAGAATCAATCTACCCGGGCTACCCAGGCTATCCAGGCGAGAGGGGAAAGGCTATCTAGAAGATAAGCGACGAGAAGATAGTAAAGATAAGCCAATAAGAGATAAGAGATAAGAAGATGAGAGACAAGAAGAGAAGATAATAGCTTGAGGAATAGCCTGGGAAATAGCTTGAAGAATAGCCTGGAAAATAGCCCGAGAAATAGCCTGGGCCTGAGCCTGAGGAATAGCCTGGGCTTGTTAACGAAAGAAGTAGTGGGAAGAATAGCGAATTTGATTTCCTACCTATTCTTTCTCTCCAAAAAGCAAAGCACGCGCTAGGAACGAAGTGCAATGGCTCACAGCCAATCAATGTAAGGCGTAACGATATTGGAAAGGGGATCACAATCACTAGGTGAATCAAAGGCAGGCCTCTATTTGACTGCATGTCGAAAGGCGAGGCGCTCAGAAGGAGTAAGAGTGCGCGCTCAACGAACGCTTAATCGTTTCATATTCATGAAATTGGAAAGTCTCGTATTAGATTCTCTTATTACGCCAACCTATTTCATTTCAGATGCCCTCTCTCTCCCGTATCGGGAGTGCATAAATTCCATATCCGTTCATGATACTTGGGCTTGGCTGCGCTGAGTGGGTAGGGGGAACGAAGACTAAGCTGCTGGGCCTGCCTCTTCAACTTGGAATATGTATTTTAAACTTGGGCTCTCTCGTTCTTCCGCTGACTGCACGCATGTTAATAGGGAGAGAAAGCCAGAGCTTACAATTAAAAATCACTTGTGAAAAGGTGCCTAATACTTTTGTACTGGCCCTCGCGCCAAGCTTCGTCGTTTTCTATTGACCAGCCCTTATTCTCCCCGCCCTCGGTTAATCAATCGGCCGGCAAGCGATAAAAAGCAAGCCCCGAGTTGTCTTATTATTATTATTTTTAATTAATAAATTTTTAATTGAAAAAATTATAAAAATTTTAATTTAATAAAATTTAATTTCAAATATAAAAATTTATTACTTACAAAAATTAAAATAATCTGCATTTCATAATATATTTAATAATTTATTTATATGAGAAAATTATCTTTTTATATTGTATAGAAGTAATATGGTTTTATCTTACAAAATTAAATATAATTAAATATAGTAAATGATATATATACACATTTTGTTAAAAAATTTAAATAATAATTTGAAGTTATTATTTAATTGACATTAAAATATTGGATAATTTTTTTAAGTTAAGTTTATGTAAATAAATCTTTTTTATATAATTTTATCATGTAATTTACAATTTAGGATGTACAATGAGAAAGGAGTAGAACTTTAAAATATAATTTTATCATGTAATTTACAATTTACGATGTACAATGAAAAAGGAGAATAACTTTAAAATTTAAGATAAATTTTAATTTCATATAAATACTTAAAATAAATAAATAAATATATATATATATATAAAAGATGATAATAATGCACATATATTATGACTAAAATAAATTAAAAAAATTAAAATATATGATTAAAAAAAATTAAAAAAAAAATAAAATATTATTCAATTTAATAAAAATATTTAAAATAGTTTAAAAAATAAATCTTAAAAGATTAGTTTCTTTTTATTTATTAGTTTTTCTAAAGCAATATAATTTCTTTAAGAATGCATATTCTAAAAATTAATATCTCAAAGTTAGATTGATAATTTATTAACTATATTTTTTAAGTTAGATTGATAATTTATTAACCATATTTTTTTACTAAATATAATTGTTTATTCGGTATAAGATTGCAAACTAAATTATATTTTAAACATTTTTAGTTAATACAGTTTGGAATATATATATATATATATATATATATATATAATTTGGTGGTTAGCATTCATTATCACCATCATGATAATGTTAAAATGGTTTATGCAATTATATAAATTATAATTTGATCATTACGATTTTTGTGATAAGAGTTAATTATAATTTATTTATATATTTGATTATAATTATAATTTATATATATTTCTTTATGAATATTTTTGTGGCAAGAATTAATTATAATTTATATATGATTATTAAGATTTTTGTGATAAGAGTTATGAATTATTTATAATATCTATATTATTATTTATTTGTTTAAAATAAAATAAAATGAAAAAATAATAAAAAATGACACAGGTATTTTATTTTAATTTAAAAACTACATTATTTCTACATTGTTGCTCTCATTCTTTTTAGAAGATAGTTCTCATTACTATTAGTTAAAAAATATAGAAACTAGCTAAGAAGCATATTTAGAAAATATTTTTAATTTCACTTTTTAATTAAGATATGGGAAATCATTATCATTAAATAAAAATATAAAATTATTAAAAAATGTTTTCTTATAAATTATTTAGGAATTTTTTTAATATAAAATTATTTATAGTATTTCGAAGTTGATTAACAAAAAATTAAGAAAAATTTTATGGACATTGAGGTTTATTTTGAAAATTCAATTGCGCACGTATTAGGTTCACTTTAGTTGTTTTAGTTGATTACGAAATTATTAATTATATATAGAGAGAGAATTATTTATTGGGCGAGAGATTGTTTTTATGGTTTTAATTGGAACATAGGTAATAAAAAAAACTAGGGAAGATTAATAGTAAAGAGGGTGAAGCATTAACACTTTACAAGGAATCAAATTATTGCAATAAAAACAAGTTAAAAATCTAATTGTCATTGACCATTCTTTGATTATTATTTGAAAAATGAGAAGCATGGCTTTCACTCCATTATCCAATCTAGATAGATTAATTGATTGAGTTCAAAGGATAGAAAGGTATGTATTTCAAACATTGATTGTATTCCATGATTAGTGTGCCAATGAAATTTAAGTTTACATGCGATACTACTAAATTTGACAAGTGGAAAAACAATTTATTTCAATCATGTTAGAGTTCTAATCCACCTATTTTTTTTTTTTGTTTGTTAATTTGTGCAGGACCTGCGATTAACCTATGGCTTGAGAAACCGCGACTCGGGGGCATCTAAGCCGTCAAAATCACTCGGGGATCGCACCCGGCCTGAGCCACACCAACCCTTAACATGGTTGGATTTTTTGTCCCCGCAGGTTTCGAACCGGTGACTTTAACATCACGGAGTGGCTTAACAACACACTCCGTCACCGACTGTCCTACACCTCGGGGACAATTCTAATCCACCTATTGCTTGTATTCTTCCATTGTATTTTCATGCTTGAGAGGAGGTGGCACTTAATCGAGTTTGAGATGTTTTTATATAGTGGAGGTGGTATTTATGAATTGTATGAAAGATTTCTCCATAATAGTTTTGAGGAATTGTGGTTTTCTTAATAGGCCTAGCTCTGTTTCCTTTTAGACCTAACTAGTGGAGATCCAAGTGGATGTTGGCTAGCTCATTTTTTGGTGTTTGTCTTGAACTTATGCTTATACTGAGAGTAGGGGTGAATCAATATAATATACTTTTCACTTTAATTTAGAATTCATCAATCATTCATGAACTTTAAAATAATAAATGCATGTAAACTTAAATCACGATACTTAGAGTTCAACATGGAAACCTTTGTGGGAGAAAACCACAAAAAAATATATTTATAAATGTATGTAGGAACCAACCTATTGGAGATACCAATATCCTCAGTTGATGCAAATCCTGGTAGGCACCAACCTAGTCTTACAAATCTTTGTAGACACCAATCTACTAGAGACACCAATCCCCACCATTAAGCACCAACTTAGCAAGAGACACCAATCTCTTTCAAATATGCATAGACACGAATTTACTGAAGACACTAATCCCCACCACTAAGAAACAAATTAGAAAATGACTCCAATATCTTTTATATCTTCATAGACACGAATCGGGTGAGTTGATCACTAACTCAGTAAGACCTGTATAGGAAGCAACATAAGATAGTCATACATAGAGTACTTATGACTTCACTTGAATGTTTCATACTTCATGTATTTCATAGAATCATCATACTCTTAACTTTCATGCTCTAGCACCTTGGTTTTCTTCAAACCTGAGACAAAAATTCAAATAGATAGATTCAAACCCTAGTTAGATTTAGCCTTCATGCCATAGAAAACTTCATAGAATCATTCTTAGAATATAACTCCATACTATAACATCACAACCTCAAAACAACTAACTTTGCAACATCATAGACCTTAGTCCTTCGTAATGCACCTTTAAAACTACGAGAAAACTCCTCTTTCACCTTTAGACCCAAAAATGTTTACCTAGCTCCTCTTGCACACCAAGGATCTCTTTTGCGCTCCTCAGACTTGATATTGTTACATGGATACTCTTGAAATGCACACATATATCCTATATTTATAATGTTTCTATGCTCATGTTTAGGGCATGTTATCCCCATTTTGCGGTATAACTGAGGAGATTATGTACCCAGACCCTAAGGTTGCAAATATGGAGTGCCTAGAAACTTCATGACTAGTAGTGTCCACTTGCATAGATGGATACCCTTGTCACCACCACATAGGTCAATATTTTCATATGGCATCCACCACACCCATTGTTTTCTAAGAGGCATTGGGCCTTGCTCCATGAGGTACAACTCAGGTATTATGGTGAGTGTCATTTCAATATTTGAGGCATTTGAGTATGTTTTATCTTGGACTTATTTATCATACGTTTTAAACCCATGAAGTAAAGAAATGCATACAGATTCTTAAGAAAAACAAAAATTAATCAATGGGTCATACACATAGTACACAAATATTTATGCTTGAAACCCTTAACCGGGAGAAAACTAGCCTTCCTTGGTGTCGCACCTTGCAAATCTTCATTTTATTAATTTCACCATTCACAATAAAATATATACAATATTTTAGGTATTTTGTAGCTACCAAAACCCTAATCCCTTAAGCCGGGATTAATTAAGAAAATCGTTAAAAATAGCAAAATCCATTAAAATAGAAAAAACCATGCAAAACAAAAAAAAATGGGGCACTTCACTAGAGACAAACGTTGTGCATAACCAGGGGGAAAATATTGACACCCTTTGGACCCCCCCTAGGAAAGTGCCTGATGCACACAACACAAAGGGAGAAGGAAGTTGGCATCGTCAGACGCAGATGTCGAATATGACGCGCCCACACACACACACATGCAAAGAATATAACACATACCCAAAATTCTCTCACTTGTTGTTTTGTTTGCATAAAAGGGTTCATAGGATTATATAGTCAACAATCTAGGGAAACAATGCCCATTCTTAATCTACACTAGAGGATAACTTATATGTGATCACAAAATTTGTCAATGAATCTACAACATTCTTCAAAGTGTCAACCTTTTCTAGCAACACTTTCTTTTCTTCAACCATGTCTCTCACAAAGTGATACTGAAAAACAATATGATTTGTATTCGAATGATAACAACAGTTATTTTCCAGGAATATTGCACTCTGGTTGTCACAATCTAATCTCACTTCTTGTTGTACCAACCCAATACAGGAACACAATCTCTGTAACCATATTGCTTCCTTTCTTGCATGAGTGGTTTCCATGTATTCAACTTCTATAGTTGAGAGTTCCACTACAACCTTTATTTTTCTCATCCAACTGATTTCTCCTCCAAATAGGTTAAACACATACCCACTTGTAGATCGTCTATGATCTAGATCTCCATCCCAATCTGCATCAATAAACCCATGTATATCCAACACTCTGTCCAATCCTAGTCTTCCTTGGTAGCACAATCCATAATTGATAGTGCCACACAAATACCTAAAGACCCTCTTTACTATTGTCCAATGCTCCTTCCCTGGTTTTGACATATACCTTCTCAAAAATCTCACTGCATGTGCAATGTATGGTCTAGTACAAACCATTTCATGCATCAAACTTCCAACTGCAGTGGCATACAGAACATGGGACATGTACTCTTCTTCTTCTTCTGCTTGTGTCTTGGGACATTGATATGAAGATAACTTTACACCTATAGGAATAGGAACCTTGACCAATTTACTTCAATGCATATTAAACTTATGCAATATCGTCTGCACATATTTTATTTTATTCAGCCATAGTTTCCTATTTGCATGATCTCTTTTAATCTCCATTCCTAGAATGAAGTTAGCAACACCAAGATCCTTCATGTCAAATTTGGAGGATAGTTGTGATTTCACCTCCTTGATAACATCCATGTTATTTCCTACCAGAAACATGTCATCAACATACAACACTACATAAATGAATTGATTACAAACCTGCTTGGAATATACACAATGATCAACCCTTCTTCTCACAAATCCCAATCCAAGGATGTATGTGTCAAATTTTTGGTACCACATCTTAGGTGATTTCTTCAGACCATATAGTGACCTCTTTAGCTTATATACCAACTCTTTATTTCCCTTCACTACAAATCCTATTGTATTCTTCATGTAGATTTCTACTTCCAGATTCCCATGTAGGAATGTTGTCTTCACATCCATTGATTCCCTGATAGTTATGGGATCATCATCAACAATATATAAATAAAAATTAGAACGCAAATTAGGTGGACTATACCTTTTTGGTTTCCTTGTTTCCCTCACCGATCACCTCAATAGTGGGGTATGAGGTTATTCTTCTTCTTCTTCTTTTTCATCTTCTTCAGTTGATTCATATTTTGCATCATCCAACTCAAATTCTATTTTCTTAGGTTCTTCTTTCCTTGGTAGGAATTCCTTTTTGGGAACTTCTTTCACCTCTCTAGAAATAAAATCTTGACTGTAAACAGTCTTCTTAGTTTTTGGGTTCCAAATCTTATAAATGTTCACACCATATTTATAACCAATAAATATACATTTTCAACTTTATTATCCATCTTACCCCTATTTTCCTTTGGAACATGTACATAAGAATCACAACCAAAGACTCTTAGATGTTCAAGAGAGGGTTTCTTACCATTCCATACCTCGTGTGGAGTTTTATCATCCAACATTGATGAGGGTGATCAATTGACCAGGTAACATGTTGTACCCACTTCCTATGCCCATAATTATTCCTAACTCGACACCACTAAGCATGCTCCTTTGTTTTTCCACCAGTGTCATGTAAATCCTTTATGCAACTCCATTATGTTGAGGTGTGTATGGAGTAGGATTCTCCACCATTATTTATCCTCAATACCTTTATTTTCTTCTTTTTCTGATTTTCTACCAGAGCCTTAAAGTCTTTAAATTTATCAAATACCTCAGATTTATTTCTAAGAAAATAAATCCATGTGTTCCTTGAGAAATCATCTATGAATTAAACGTAATACACATATTTACTTAGTGATGGAATAGGCACAGGTCTAAACACATCACTGTGTATCAACTCTAAGATCCCCTTTGCTCTTGTAGCACCATATGGGAATCTTACTTGATTTTGTTTTCCATATATGAAATGTTCACAGAAATAAAAATCCAAAGTGAAATTAGACATACCTTCAACCATAGATTTACCATGTAGTGTTCGAAGGCCCTTTTCTGCAATATGCCTAAGTCTTTCATGCCACAAAATGGTCTTCTTTCCAGGGACAATATTGGTCTTGTATTTTTTTTTTCTCTACTTAGGGACAACATAATTTTTACACCCATTAGTATAATTTCTTCCCAACAACTTGTACAGAGTTCCACAACAAATTCCCCTCGTCAAGACCATTTCCCCTCGTACCATTTTGCAAGTGCCCTTTCCCAATATAGTATTCACACCTACATCATCCAACTTGCTTACAGATATTAGGCTCCTAGATAGTTTTGGAATGTGCATAACCTGAGAGAGAGTTCTAATCCTTCCATAATTTAGTAATAACTTAACCATTGCACGTCCAATGATTTTGGTTGTCGATTCATCTCCTAGGAATACATCACCATCATCATAATTTTAATATTCATAGAACCACTCCCTATGAGGAGTCATATGATATGACGCACCTAGTTCGATCAACCATACACCATGGTTTGCATCTGTAAATGTAGATTCCAGGTAAACATCACCTCCTTCTTCAATGGCGGTTTTCACTTCTATGGAAGAGGCATTATTAGATCCCTTTGGTTTATCAACCTTCTTAGAATTGCAATCTTTCTTATAATTCCCTTCTTTACCACACTTCTAGCATTTCCTCAAATATTTTCATAGATACTTAGATATACCTTTAGATTTAGATATCCCCCCAAAGACTTACCAGGATTCATGCCTTGGTTACAACCTATTACAAATAAAGCATTTTTTCTTTGACCATCCATGCTCTTTTTGCCTCATCACTTCAGATAAAAAGGATGCAACTACACCCTCGTACTTCAATGTAGATTTAGTGTGATCTAGATTTAGGAGCAGAACGAACTGATTAACATATTGAATACAATAAACATAGAGATATGAAGAATAACAAAGATATCATGTGAACAATATCTTCTATTGAATAATGAAATAGGATGAAACTGTAAAACTATAGAACTTAAACACTTGATTGAATCGTGGTAGCTATCTTTGAGAAGAGATTTGGCTTATACGCGCATCTGTTTGAGAAGAATGGATTATAATGAGGCTCCCGAGGCATTTTTTATATGACTCATGAATTCCAAAACCCTAGACATCCAAAAACCTAACCCTAGAAGGTAAAACACCAAAATTCATGTGGGCCCCTATGGGTAAGTTAGTGTAAGTTGGTAGCTCATCTTCCCAGGGTTGTAAATTTTGCATACGACCTTTGTTTTAGGCATGGGATAGCCCATTGGAAAGATATTTCAGAGAACTACACATTATGTCATCAAAATTTGACTCTATCTACAGTTTGAATTTGGTGATCCAAAAAAACAACGTTTAGGGCCCCAAAATGGCCCTAAAATTACAACAAGATGTGCTGAAATGAAAGCATACAAAATAAGCTTGTTGGATTAGGTGAGAGGCCACCTAGAGGATGCACGGGGATTAAGACAACCCCGTCAGTGTAGAACCCACAATTAAAAAGAAGTACAAAAAAACATGTTGAACAAAATGGGCAAGAGGATCCAGTTGGAAAAGGTGGGTGGCCACCAATATCCACCTGGATCAGAGTGGTACTACCAATTTCTACAACCATATTATCCCAAGAGTCTGGCAAAGAACATAACAATGTAATACACTTATATTTTTTTGTAATCATAATATTAATAGAGTGAAGATGACTTACCATAGTATTGGAGAAATTTAGATGTTTTGTCATAGAATATCCATCTTCCATCCTGATCCAAGAGGATCTCAGTGGCCACCCAACTTGTCCAATTGGCCCAAAACAATATTTTGGCAACTTACTCTTTTTAGTAGTTTTTCGGTTCCTGAACTTCCGAGACCATTTTGAGGGCCTAAACAATGCTTTTTGACGATGACTTACCTCAATAATATTCAAAGGCTTTGATTGATTCCCCTAAATGAATCTCCTCATCAATACTTTTCCAATGAGCTATCGTGCACTCAAAACATAGATCGTATGCAAACGTTATGACCCTGAGAAGTTGATGTACAAACTTACCCCAACAGGGCCCACATGACTTTTGGTGCTTCATCTTCTAGTGTTAGGTTTTTGGATGTCTAGGGTTTTGTAATTCTTTTTTATTGTAAAAATTCCTTCAGAGCCTCATAGTACTCATCTTCTTGCAAATGAGAATAGCCATCACATCTCTTCTCAGAGATAAGATTCCACCATTCTAGCAAGCTTGTTTCAGTCTACATTTTTACAGGTTTCAACATATTTCTTATTGAATAGAAGCCAAGTTTTACTGTATCTCTGTTATTTTTTACTGTGTCTCTATGCTAATATTATAAATTTATGGTTTCATTTCATTCCTCTCATAAATATGGATCAGTGGTATCAAAGTGGTCTGCTCCTTATCAGTTTTTTAGTGCATGTCCATGACACAGTAAAGCTATAGAGAGTTGGGCCTCGAGCTTATTTCTCTTGAGGAAAACTTCTCTCACATGCCCAATAAACCGTCCATGGCGGGATAAAATAAAGATGATGGGATAGAATATCCTTTCAAATTGTTGTTCGAGGAATCCCTTGAGTGACAAAGGAAAGAGATGATGGACAACTTTGCACAAATCCTTCGACGTCGGTTGACAAGCGACACATCCACCTCAAGCAAAGGTGCCACCCCCTTCAAGGTATATATCATGTTTTATATTACTATATTTGAAGGTCAAATAGATTTCAATGTCGTAGATAAATTGTTAAATCTTCTAGAAGGGTATTTTTCTATCCAAAATGTTTGTGATAGAGAAAAAATTACATTTTCACTCCTCAAGGCCGTCCCCCATGTCAAATATTGGTGGGAGAATTTTTGTGAGAAAAAGGAAATAGAGGGATCCACATTATTTGTAGTTTCACCCACTTGGGGTTCCTTCATGGATTCTCTTAACGAACAATACTAGCTTGTTGGAAGTTATGATGACTTGTATACAAGATGGACCTCACTACGACAGAAAAGAGACCAAACAGTGATAGTTTTCACGATTGTATTTCATACCTTGCACCAATATAGGTATCAAATATTATGAACAACATCTGGTTCTCAAGTACTGCGACGATCTACATAGATACATCCAGACATAAATCAATTTTTTGGACATCTCATCCTTCGGTGTGGCCTATCGATATGCCATCAAAATCAAGAAAAAGTTGAAAAAAATGACACAGTCGTTTGGGTTTGGGAACACCTCACAAGAGAATCAAGGAAAGGGCAACCCCAACTCATAGAACAAAGGACAAAGAAAATATGGGTAACCTCAGGACAACCAGTCCAAGACACAAGAAAAGAAGGACAATGGGAAGATGAAGAAAGGTACTGGGAAGTGGTGTGACTTCCATAGGAACCATTGGAATAACAATGTTGATTGCCACTCAAAGAATTCATTGGTGGCCGAGGTAAAAGATTTTGAATTAGATGTGGGTTCCGACTCTGATTCAAAACTAGAAAATGAGATACAAATCATTGACATGGAACTCAGTTCCATTGTTGATACCAACAATATGCAACCCACTGAACCTGATGAACTAGTGGAAGGCGAGTGCTTCTTTCATTCACAGATGTGTCTAAAAATCACTCTGTTCCAATTCATCGTTGATAGCGATAGACAAAAGAACCTCCTCTCAGCAGAGGCCATCAAGAGGCTCTCCCTAATGAAAACACCAAACCCCCATCCCTACACCATCAGATGTCTCTCTCAATGAAGTGATCTTTAGGTCAGCCAACAGTGTCACATGTTGTATGGCATCAAGCCATTCAAATATGGGGTATTGCGTGATGTTACTCTGCTTGAAGTTTTTGATGTTATTTTGGGCCAACCTTATTTATGGAAACACCATGTTGTATATGAGTCTAGGCCTTACAGTGTTATTATTACTTTGAACAAGAAATTGTACAAGATATCTAAGGTAGTCCCAAATGTTTTTTTTCCTTGATCTCTGCCAAGCAATGCAGGAAGGTCATTTCTCAAACCGAGAATTTTTTGTCTTCATCATTCTCTCTCAGAGTAAGAAAAAGGTTACAGTGACATCCATGGAATTCATGACTGACCTATCCATGCATCAAAATCAAGTGGATAAGTTCACGGAAGAATATAAAGACATGTTCTGGTCACCTATTGGGGTACCTCTACACTATCAGTTCAAGCATCCAATCGATCAGATCTCCAATGCACTGCTACCCAATGGGACAATCTATCTCCACTCTCTACTATAAAACAAGGATATCAAGTGTCATATCCAATAAATTCTCCACAAATGTAACATCCGACCCAAATCATCATCTTGTGGAATCCCAATCGTACTGGTGTAGAATAAAGACAGGACTTGGAGACTCTGTATCAATTACCCATCTCTAAATAAAATCATAGTTAGGAACCCATACTTGATTCTCCAAATTTATTATTTCCTTGATCAACTCAAGGGGGGGAAATACTTCAGTAATATTGATCTATATTCTAGCTACCATCATATCCCAATAGAACTAACAGATGTATGGAAAATTGCCTTCAATTCAAAAGAAGATCTTTTTGAATGGTTGGTCATGCCCTTTGTTTTGAAAAATTCCCCCACAACTTTCATGAGGATGATGGATGACATATTGTGGCCTTTCACTAATTATTTTGTGGTGTCTTATATGGATTCCATCCTTGTCTACAAAAATACTTGGGCATGACACTTACAACATATTCAATAGGTCATGCACACTCTGTGGAAACACAAGATATATGCCAACCTGGAAAAATTCTCCTTCGGCATGGAAAGGGTCCAGTATCTAGGCTACATTATTGATGAACATGGTGTGAATGTTGATGCAACCAAGATCCAAGTCATCCATGACTGGCCAACCCCAACCCCACTCACTGAGCTTCGAAGCTTATTAGGCCTTGCCAATTTCTATCAAAGATTCATGTTGGGATTCTCCCATATTGCATGGGCCCTCATCCAAATAAAAAGAGGTGGTGGTAAGTAAAAATGTGTGTGGGTCCTATCCCAACAAAAAACGTTCGATGATTTGAAGAAATATTTTTTCATTGCCCTAGTGCTTTCATTACCTGACCTGGAACAACCCTTTGAGATCGATACATATTCTTCAAACTATGTTGTGGGCACATTCATCACTCAATACAGTCACCCTGTGGCCTATCACAGTGAGACACTATCATATGTCATGTATAAGTACCCTACTTACGAAAAATAAATGCATTCCATTTTGAAATCCTGTCGACAGTGGAGGCATTACATTTTTGGGAAGGAGACAATTATCCACATTGATCATAATTCGTTGTAGTTCAGGTAGACACACAAAAAAATGTAGAATGACCACCATCAAAATTGGTCCACATATTTGCAACAACTCTACCTCAACATCAAGTATAAAATAATAAGTACCAATCAATTCGTTGATTTCCTCAGTCAACCTCCAGTCACGACCCTCACCATAGTTCTCAAGTATTTTAGCCACGATACCTATGGATGGTGCCACCTCTATGAGACAGATTATGACTTCACCAACACCTACCATATGTTGGGTGCAAAGACCTTTGTCACCAATTTCCATCTTCAGGACGAGATTTTATGCCATATGGGCCATCTACATTTTCCATCAAGCGAGCAAGCGAAGATAATTTGGGAATCCCACTATAGTCGGGTGGCTAGACACTTTGGCATGGAAAATAAAGTTCCAGTGTTGAAACAACATTTATACTGGATGGAACTTCGACGGGTTGTCAACAAGTATATTTGATCCTGCACTTCCTATGTTATTGCCAAATAGGAGATTAAGAAACAAGGAATTTACACTCCTGTACCTACTCCTAACAGGCCCTAGGAATCCATCTCAATGAACTACATGTAGGGCCTTCCATCCACCAAGCGAAGAAATGAATGTGTTTTTGTGGTTGTTGATCACTTTTGCAGGATGGTGATTTTGGTCTCCTGCAAGAATACCATCACAGTGGATGCCACTCCCAAGATATTCTTTGAACGAGTATGGGTACACTTTGGGATCCCGAAAAAAATTATCTCAGATCAGGATAGTCGGTTCCTCAAAACATTTTGGTCAAGACTTTGGTCATTGTTGGACACCAAGCTCACCAAGTCCAATTCCTTCTACCCTAGAGGGATTTCCAAACTGAGGTCGTCAAGTGGATTATCATGCACATCATGTGCATCTACAATTATAAGAACCCCCGCACCTGGGATGAGATTCTTCAGTATGTTCAACATAGATATAATAGAGCCATACATAGCTCAACCATCCACAACCCTATTTAGGTGGGGTTGGAATTTCAACCATTGGGTTTCATGGATGCTTAATTACCCCTTGCGACCACTTAGGAAGACTCGTCGCATTCTCCAAATGGAGCTAAAAAATCCAACCGGTTCATTGAGAGGATCCAACACATCCACCAATAGATTTAGGATATTTTACAGAATTCCAATTCCATGTACAACAAGTTCCATGATAAGCATCGGGTTCCACACTAGTCTCAAGTGGGAGACAAATTTTGGTTGCACTTGCAGAAAGAACGCCTTACATGGCCTCATCGGAAGCTTCATCCAATCCATTATAGATGCTACACCAATACCAAGGCTATGGGTAACAATTCTTTTGAGCTCAACCTTCCCTCATTCCTTGGCTTGCACCCAGTATTCAATGTGGACCTCCTTCGGCCTTATTTCCCATCATTATTGGACACCTCAGAGATAACAGAGTAATTGACACCAACATAGGTCAACCTTGACTGCATGGAACACACATACACTGATTATATAATTGAAACAAAGGTCAAGGGAACTCTCCAATAGAGGACCCATCTCTATCAGGTTGTCAAATCAAGGAAACTCCTGCACCAAGGCAAGTGGCTCACCCGGTGCCAAATTTAGCAAAAATTTCCATATCTGATTGGGGAAATCAACAAAATGGATACCATTTATTCCTAAGGGGGGATAATTTTTCAAGGAGGATCTTTTTTTCCACCCACCTTGTCCAACTGACTCAAAATATTTTTTTGGCAACTTACTATTTCTAGTAGTTTTTCAGTTCCTCAACTTTCGGGGCCATTTTGAGGGCCTAAACAATTATTTTTCACAATAAGGAACCTATATTATATCCAAAGTCTCTAATTGATACCCCTAAATTAATCCCCTCATCAATACCTTTCCAACTAGCTATCATGCGTTCAAAACAGAGATCGTGTGCAAAAGTTACGACCCTGAGAAGATGATGTACTAACTTACCCCAATGGGGCCCACATGAATTTTGGTGCTTCATATCCTAGGGTTAGGTTTTTTTATTTATAGGGTGTTGGCCTTCTTGTTTATTGTAAAAATTAATTCAAAGCCTCATTTTACTCATCTTCTTATGAATGATCATAGCCGTCACATCTCTTCTCAGAGATAAGTTGTCACCATTCTAGCAAGCTTGTTTCAATTTGCATTTTACAGTTTTCAACATATTTCTTATTTAATAGTAGTCAAGTTTCATTGTATCTTTGTTATTGTTCACTATGTATCTATGATAATATTATAAATCTGTGGTTTCATTTTGTTTCTCTCATAAATCCAGATCACATCCTAAGATGATACAACTTCTTTTGAAGAAACAACTTGTTTACCAAGGACTTTGATTGATACAAATTCCCTAACTTATTGCATAATTCTTTGGTAGTAGATTCTCTCGAGACATTAAACAAAATTTATTCTGCTAGGAAGAGTTGAATAGTAATCCTTTCTCTTCTATCCAACTTATCCCAATCTTCCTTTGATATACTAGTAGGTTCTGTACCAGAAGATTGTGTACTAGTAGACTCTGTGCAAGTAGACTATGTACCAGTAGGTTGTGTACCAGGATCCACAACGATCCATTTTTATTTGTCACAATAATTTCCCCCTTCTTCATCTTCCATGGATCAAATTTTTTACCGTTGAACTTCTCTATCTCGATTCTAGAAGATCTCTCCATTCCTCTTTCTACACTTGAATCACCACTGCAAAATCTCCCACTGAACCTAGGTTTATCACAGACCCAAGATAAATTTGATCTATCAATACTGAGCCAAACCCTTAGCAAAAAAGGCATCCCCCTGAAGACAAAAATTGCTCTGATACCACATGTAAGTTTTAAACCGGTGAAGTAAAGCAATGCATACATATTCTTATGAAAAACAAAAATTAATCAATGGCTCATACACATAGTACACAGTGATTTACGCTGGAAACCCTTAACCGAGAGAAAACCATCCTTCCTTGGTGTCACACCTTTCAAATCTTCCTTTTATTAATTCCACCATTCACAATACAATATATACAATATTTTAGGTATTTCATAGCTACCAAAACCCTAATCTCTCAATCCAGGATTAATTTAGAAAACCGCTAAAAATAGAAAAATCCGCTAAAATAGCAAAAATAGCACAAAAAAAAAAAATTGGGGCACTTTCCCCAGAGCTGAACATTGCGTGTAAATAGGGGAGCCAATCTAGGTCCCCCTAGGACCCCCCAAGAAACTGACTAGTGCAGACAACACAAAGGGAGAAGGAAGTTGGGATCTTCAGACACAGTTGTTGAATATGATGTGCCCAGACACAAACATGCAAAGAATATAACACATACCCAACATTTAGATTTCATGACATATGCTTGGACATTATGTATTTTTCCTTGTTTCTTCTTGGTGATTGACATTGTTCCCTAGTAAGTGGTATTTCTTGGGAATGGGTTTACTAGTAGTAACTCCCTTGATGATCCATTGTTCCTCTCTCGACCATACTTACAACTTTTCATCACTTAAACCCTCCATTTTCTTATCTCTTGGAATTTCATGGTGTATTTACCCAATAAGGGGTTGTCCCTCATTCTATGGGGAGAAGGGGATGAAGTCCTAGAGGCATTTTTGTTTGGTAAAATATGAAATCCTATATATAAACCTTCCATATGCTTCTCCTAGGGATTCCCCATGAAATAAATGAAACACTTAGGTGTAAGAAAAGGGGGGGGCACAAGAATAAATGATAGAGTTATTGTGAGTTTAGTTGGAGGATAGGAGGCCTCATCACGAGCCAACCTATATTGATCATTGGTATATATTGGTATTACATTACCATAATTTGGTCATGAAGCTAGGGTAATGGCTCTCAGTTGCATGGTCGAGAGAAAGGGGGTCTCATCACGAGCCAACCTTTTCATTTCCACAATATATTTCTGAGTGACATTGTCATTAGCTAGACACCACAACAAGACAATAGCCTTCAACTCGTCCTTAAAACATGAAAGAAACAAATAATGGAAAAACGATGGGCTTGGAAAAATTTCATTGCAAATGAAGGTCCCACACACCCTCTATAAAGGCACCCATGAATGAGACACTACAACCCCTTGTATGTCATGAACCCCATTCCCATTGAGTCTTGATACTTAACCACTTCATACACTTTAGATGGCTTAGAGAGGGATATCTTGGGAAACACTCCTTGACCTAGGAAAGATCTGACCAATAGGACACCTTGTCAACCCTCCCATATTCAATATTGGCAAGTCGCATAATGTCTTTGAGCACTTAATTATTTGATAGAGTAATATTTGATGCACATGGTTGGGTGGCTCATTTATTGATTTAATTTACTCATCATGATATTTTTACTTAATATCCTTGGAGGGCATGCTTATTTGTCTTTGTAGGACCTAGTTGGTGGACAATTTCGGAGGAACAAGCCTAGCTTGGGATTCCATGGGGGTTGAAGCCCAAAGGTTGGATACCAAGGGCCCGCATGGAGGATGAGGAAGTTGAACCTTTGGAGGCCTAGAATATGAATTGAGAGACAAGACTTAGTCCTCACATGCCAAAAAAAAATTCTAGAAGAGGAAAATCATCATCATTTGCAGGCTTGGCGTCATGCTTGAGGGGCTTGAGGTGGTGATGGCTACACATGGAACGTATTGAAGGAAGAAACCATTATATCATGAATAATAAGGTTGTATTAGAGTTACATGGAATTTGGATGCCCAAACCTACCATCTCTAACTCAACGTTTGGCATAAAAGTGCCAAAATGTCCCTCCTAAAGGGGTGACATCACTCTTAGGGTTTTCCATTGTGAAAAAAGTGGATTTAAATATGAATTGTTTAATATTATTTATGTAAAGGGGAAATATTAGGGTTTTTGACCCCTAATATTGTGGTTTACCCTAAAATTATGTAGAAAAATTATGTTAGTGACATTTTCTATAAATAGAGATAATAATATCTCATTTTAAATCACGTCTCTCCCATGTGGAGAAGGATACTTAGCTGAGATTTTCTCTATCCTTGGATAAATTCATCTCTATTTGCAATTGTTATGGTTTTCTCATGATATTGATGGGATAAAGTGGTTTTCTACACTTGGATTCTTTTTCTCATGTTTGTGGATGGATTATTCTTGGTCACTTAGGGTTTGAGTTTGCATATATTTGGAATGTGTAAGGAAATTCTACATTTATTGTCTTCAAATTCTTTCTTTCTTCAATAATTGTTAGTGGATAAACCCTTGGTGGAGTATAAGGGAATACACATTCCCCAAGATTCATTTAATTTCTTTTGAAAGGTCATTAATTGCAAGGTTTCTTGGAGAACTACAAGGACGTACACCCTCCAAGTCACCTTTCTTTGTTTCAAAAACCCTACGAAGTAAAAGGGATTACACCCCTAGGTTATTTGTGGATCAATCTCATACATCCAAGGTAATATCGTTTCATAAGGGTTTTTTAAGAGAAGTAAAAGGAATTACACCTTTTTAGCATTTCCTAGTGGACCTAGATTTCCTTGGGGAGTAAGAGGATTTACACGCCCAAGGATTTAGTCTAGTATTCACATTTTTTTGACCCCACAACCCAATAGTAAGGAACTAATCATTTTTACTTTGCATTGGAGAGATAAAATTTTTGCATTGGGATATGTGAAAATACGATGGAATCAACTTGCTCAAATTTCTTTCTTTCTTTGACATTTTAGGCTTGTTTTTTCCCCTATGGCCTCTCAATTGGCTAAGTGTTTCTTATTTTTGTTATAAATTTATGCTACAACCATTAGGGCTGAAAAAAACAAAATTTTTCACTCTCAATTTCTCACTCTTTTACTGTTGGAATTAGTTGGACAGATGCTATTATAAATCTATTTGATGTTAGCTATTGTTGGGCAATATTTTGGTTGATTTCTTGGGGTAAAATTTGTTTCTGTAGAAAAATATTTCTACAGCCACTTGGCTGTCATAAATATACTCTAAAACTTTATCTTTATATCCATCTAAATACCACTAAATTTGTGCTAAAGTGTTGAGAATTTATCTACATATTTTATGATTCATAACTCAACTAATCTTAGATGCTTTAAGTGGTTAAATCTACAATAGTTACTTGATTTCATTGCTGATATATATTTATTATTACTATTGCAATTAAGGACATAAATCTTATCTTTCTTTTCCACCTAACATATACTACATAAATTTGGTTTTTCTTATGTCTCGGGAAGTTACAATCACTTTGGCAGCTACTCAAATACTTGGCAGTCTTAAAACCTTCTAGAGATGAGTCATCAAAGCTACTTTCCTCTTATCTTATTGACCTTTAAGGGGACACTTCTCTTGATTCCTTTCCATCCATATCAATCCCCCATTGTCATCAGGACCACCTCCATAGAGTTACCTAGTCACCCTTGAAGCGCAAAACCTATATCAAGGTGACATTGGGTATAATGTCCGTTAATTTGTCGTCACTTGGTGATTGGGTCGGGTTTTTCCCAACCTACGACTTTTGCGATAACATTTTGGTGCCGCTACCAGGGAGGATTTTGAATCCTCTTCATGCCCTAATGACACTTTGTAAAGATTCCCTCCCAAAGCCTCTATCCATTAGATTTCTTGGCAAATCCATTGAAGAAAATTCCCTTTTCCACCCTTGATAGGTTTCCCTTGAAGCTTATCTAGCAAATCCACTTTCCATGAACCCACCTTTCCCTCTTTCCCCCTTTCCCTCCTTCGATGAGAATTGATCTCACCTAGCGAATCTATGGAGTTGTCCTTTTAGTTAATGGAATTATGGAACCATGGGATCAACCCTCAGTCATAACTTTTTATGACTCGAGGATGACATTTTTACATATGAAAAAGGAAACGGTTTCTAATCAAGTTGATAAGGAAATGATGAATCACATAAAAGAGTTTTTTCCTGCCCTTGGCGATGAAGAGGTGCCTGAAGAACAAATATATGAATAATGTTAACAAGAATATTCTGATGAAGATCCATAAAAGACATTTGATGAAGAAGAATCGCTCATACCTACCCTTCCATTTGATGAAGACATCGAGGACTTTGTTCCTCCAACAAAACATGATGAGTCTTGAATATCTCGATGAAAATTTATTCCATGACTTTGGAAGTGGATAGGTGTTAGAGGAAACCTTGAATGCGACAAATATTTCGAAAAAAGGGAACAAAAATCTCCTTGCATTAGGAATCAAGTCTCGTGTAATGAAGAGGTGATGGAGGAGCATGACCATGAAGAGAAAAAAAAATCCTTATGAAGCACAACATGTTGGGGCATCATTATCTTTGCTCCCGCCTGATGTAGTTGAGGTTGTCTAGTTGTGCTCTCGTTCTGTTCATGAAGTTCAAGGGTCAACTTTCCTCAATGATGAATTTGAGGAGCCTGTTGAAGAAATCCATGCTTCTTCTCCTCATGCACACAAAGACAAAGATATAGTCAATTTTTTTTATGTTATTTAAAGAGAAACTTTACATATGGTTGATGACCATATATACATTTTCATACAGACTAGTAGACATGGGTGTGATTTTGGTTGTCTCATTTTTTATAGAGACCCCATTTAGGACATTGAGGATAGCCCTCGAGAAAATGGGTTTCAGTTGTCATCTTCATAGGACTACATTTCATGTATATATGATTCATATGTTTGGGAGCCTAATGATGATATGATTACATATTTATTTGAGGATTCTTAGCCACATTCATCCTTAGTATTTGAGGAATACTAGGATGTGGCCACCTCAGATAGATTAGAGGCTCATCCTTCAAAGAGAAAGTATTTTCATCTTGGATATTTTTAAAAAGATTCATAGGTGAAGAGGTGGTGTTTTTATACACTTCAACTTGTCACTTACCTCTTTTCATATTATCCAATAGACCATGAAATATTCTTTCGGTCTCTCATTTCCTCTCAGTACTTGACAAGCAGTGAGTCTTTGTGTGCAGATGAAGATGAGCCTTCATCTACATATAGTATCCCCCTTCATATATGGATTGTTAAAGCTTGTGGCTATCACTTCAGAAAAGATTCCTTACATGATCACATTGGTGGATATTCTTTCCATTAAGATTTCCTCCCTCCCACCCATATCCATGAGTTTTATTTCACGATTGATTATATATCTATTTATTCTCATGATCATTACGTGCTTGACTTATCTTTGTTGTTTTACATAATCAGGCACAACGTGAGATACTTTGATGGGATGATCAACTGGTTGCATTGATTGTATGACTTTACCTGACATCAACCATCACCTGAGCTTCAGGACCCTGAGGCCCTAGGTAAGTAGGTAGGTCATATTGATTTACCACATTTCTTTTTTTCTTTCATGTTTTAAGGATGATTTGAAGGTCACTATCCTAGTGTGGTGTCCATATCTGAAGCCAATAGGGCAGGGACTCGCACAAAGATAAAGGGCGAGTCATCATGATCATGCGATCCACCACCAGGAAAAACGACGAGAGGGATCACCACTATGGACAAGCCATGATTGGAAGGAAAAGATCACAACAAGAGAAGATCAATAAGAGGAAATAAAATACGAATAGCCGCAAATAGAAGGATTGAAACTGCAGGGGCTATCACAGATACAATGGCAGGAAAGGAAGAATCCCTGTGAAGTGAGGTACAAGTTCAGTAACCAACAAAGGAGATGTAACAGACCAAGTGAGATGGTGAGAATGAAGAGAATGCATAGGAAGGAGAATCCCCTTGGAAAGGAAGTTTCAAATAGTCCATGATGGGTGTTAAGAATGGAGCAGGCAGAAAAATATGCAGAGGGAACCTTCCAAACTTTGGTTGTGACAAAAGGAAAAATGACCATCACCCGCTGGGAAAAGCAAATCAAGGAAAAACGAAAAGGAAAATATTGGGATGCACTGGCATAGGAAGCAGACTAGGTAACTAATCTGGGGGACACGCAACCCAGGTAAACCCTCCACCATAAAACAATGGAGATGTTGTGGCTAACTAAAATGATGATCGACAAAGTGAGTTTATAAATGGAAGAATCCATATGGGAGGATAACATAGATCACAATAAAATGATGGATGAAATCATGAGTCACCTCAGCAGTCTGTAAAATATTACCAAACTCTTAGTGGAGGTTGAGAAGGATCAGAAATCTAAGATGGAGTGGTTGGATGCTCAATTTCACCTTTATTTGCGCTATGTACATCACATGAACATCACACCAGTCGATGGACAGAGTGTGCCAACCCACATCATGAAGACTCGTATGATATCCTAGAAGCAGGATAACAAGAGTCGGGCATATGATGAGAAGAAACACATCATTTTCCTCGACGAGTGAATGGTTAGTTGAATGGTTAGTTAAACCACTAGCCTCTCGGGCCTAGTGCATAGTCTCTACATTTGGTTTTTTAATGTCTATGTTGTTTTTCCTTTTCAAATTGGTTATGGTAGGATTGGCCTGGTTCCCCCTAGTGGCAGACCAATCACACCCCTTGTATATATCAATAAGTGAAACTCGAGAACCCCTAGTCTGGTTTCCTACTAGGCAGGCCAAGAGGCCCCCCTTTTTTGTATCATAATCTATTTTGCAGTAATACAACTTCTTACACTCACTTACAAAAAAAAAGAATGTGGAAAGGAATAAGGAAAAATGGCTAAGTGTTGAAAATGTTAAGGGGGATATAAAATTAATGAGACAATGGAAAAAATGACTAAGTATAAAATGAGAGAATGAATAGAGGTGAAGGGAAAGGAGAGGAGGGAACATGTCACTTAGAAAATTTTTCATATTTATTCTTGTAATACCTCCATTGGACTTCTACATAGAAGTATGCATATCTTGGTCATGGAGACTCCTATTTTTATTATGTGAAATGCATGGCAAAGCTGATACCAAGGGATATGTAATGAACATACAATAGTTCCAAAAATATTCATCTTCCAACATCATGTATTTTTTATTATTCCAGGAGAAGGAACATATAGGTAACCAAATCTTGGTCAACACTAGGTCAATGAGTGTTTCCTGAGTGATCTCTCTCTAATTCACGTAAAGTGGATGAAGTGGTTAAGGATCAAGACTCAATGGGAATGAGGTTCATGGAATACAAGATCGGGTTTTAGTGTCTCATTTATGGGTGCCTTTGTAGAGGGTGTGTGGCAGCTTCGTCTGCAATGCAATTGTTACAGGTATGAAATAACTGA
>ML799137.1:0-16485 GCA_009831015.1 Picea engelmannii | reverse complement strand
GTCTGTGTTTGCATTTGTGTTGCAGCATGTTTCAGCATCTGTTCTTCATAAACAATCGATTGCCATCAATGACAACCTTGATCATCTGCGCCTTGATCATCTGCGTCATCTCTGTTGTAGCCATATTTCCAACAGCAATTTCTTTCATTATGACCTATCTACTTACATGTTTTAAGGACCTTTCCCGAAGGAGGCTCGTATGATCATTATGACTCGCCCTTTATCCCTGTGTGTGTCCATGTCCCTACTAGCTTGATATTCTACTGTGTTACTCTTCGTACCTATACTTTGTTCTGGAGGATCGATTCTGAACCATGTCTCTCCCTCATGCCTTATGTCACTTGTTTCATGCGGCTTGTCATCCGTACTTTCCCACGTTCTTTCCCCATAATTATTTATATTGCAAGGGTCTTGATGTCATACCCTAGTCAGTTGGTTATGCTGATCCTACATGGTCATTGGTGACTGAGTGTTTGATAATCATATTCTTCCAGGGCCCGGCATGCCTGCTTCCAAGCCTTACACTGCCCTTCTTGATGTGACCTTCCTTGCTTAACCTCCCTTCATGGGATTTTGTTGCTACATGGATGCAGTATGTTCTAAGTTGTCCATTCAAGAGGTTGGTCTAGGTAGTTTCTAGTTCCAAACCTTCCTTTCCAGCCCCCTCATTGGCTAATATTTTTGCTAGGCCATTCGCTGACCTACAGACCCAATGCAACTCCACTATGTTCATAGTTTTTAGATGCTGCTGAATTTTATGTAGGGAGAGTGTCAAGCACCAATGTCTCTGAACCTTTCCCACTCTATTACCATTCTAGAGTCTCTTCATTGTGTTAATGACTAGGGTGGAGTTGCCTTCCACAATAATGTTTTTCATCCTTTCGAGCCTTAGGATTTCAAGGCCAAGATCCAATACTCCAAATTCCGTTGCGTTATTGGTTGAGTTTGTCATACTCCCAACATATAGTCAGATGATGTTACCGCCACTTTCTCTGATCACCCCTCCCATCCCTGCCACTCCCGAGTTTCCTTTCAGCACCCCGTCAAAATTTAATTTGAGGGACCCTATTGGAGTGGTGGTCCAGTTGTGGTCTCCTAGTTGGAGTTTTGGTTCCCTCCCTACCATTGTGTTGTTGCGCCTATATTTTAGGTGAAAAAACTCTAGGATGTGGGAGTCATGATCTATGAGTTGCATTGTTTCCTTCTTATGGTTGCAACTCTACACCGTTTCTCTTATTTGTGAGATAATTGCATCATTAAGATTTAATTTTGGTAGGCTTTCATTCTTGAAGATGTGTCGATTCCTCTCCTTCCATATTTCCTAGACAATCATCCCCAACATTAGATTTGAGAAGAGGTTCACCATTGCATTTTCACTGTAACTCTCATTCGATTTGTTGAAGGTTGCGTTGATGTTTCCCCATATTCTATTGGACTCACGATAGATGCATGTCGCCCAATCCCATAGCTTTGTTGTGTAACAACACTCATCGAGGAGGTGGTTGGTTGTTTCCTCCATAGCTTGACAGAGGTGGCAATGAGAAGGGCCTATATAACCCCTTTTCCTGAGGTATTCTCAGGTTATAATTCGGTTGTGGAGAACTAACCATTCAAATGTTTTGATTTTTGTCCATTGGGGGCTACTCCAGATCTTTCCCGATAGTTCTGTTGGGTCCTCTTGATCCTGGTTCGCGATGTAATACCTTGATTATTTTAAGTTGAATTCCTCACCATTTTCCCTGCCTCACCTTAATTGGTCCTCTTCCTCTGAGACTGCAATTTTCCTTTTTCCCAATTCCTCTTCCACCTCTTTCACTAGAGTTGTGATACTGTCTCTATTTTGTGGATTGAGTTTGTCGCATGTCCTCCATCTGTCGCTATCATTTCTTGGCTTCCAGTAGTGATGGATTTTTTTTTCCATGCATTGTCATTTCCCTTTGGAGCCCCTCCCTGTCCAGATTTTCCATTATGGGTTCCTGTTGCCACTCGTCCTTCCAGAATCTAGTAATTTGACCATTTATGACTTCCCATAAGCTATGCTTATGAATCCATTTCTTGTTGTGCCAGGTGATATTCTAGATGGATGACCCTCCCTTGTGCCCATGAGTCGAATTTGGTCTCGATCATTGATGTTTAGGGCATACTTGGCCTTCCAAAGGTTTTTCGATGGTACTGATTTGTCCTTGACCAATCTCCACCATATTTTTGCATCGTAGGCTTCGTTGGTTACCTGTGGGTCTTGTAACCCTAGGTCGCCTTTGCCTTTTGGTCGACAAACCTTCTCCCAGGATACCAAGGCCCATTTCTTTTTATTTTTAGCAACTCTCCATAGGAAATCTCTTTGAATGGAACTTATCTTTTGTAGTATTCCTTTGGGAGAAGGGAACACTGACATCATATACACCAAAATTTCTTGTAGAACCACTTTAGTGAGGATAAGCCTCCCTTCTAGGTTGAGATCTTTGTAAGTTCAATTTTTTACCCTCTCCTACATTTTTTTTATCACTCCTTCCCACGTTGCCATTTTTCATGCTCTATCCGTCAGGGGATATCCCAAGTATTTCGTTGGGAGTGTTTTGCGTTCAAACCCCAGAATGTTGTCTAGGTTTCTTTGAATTGTAGGATTAATGTTGAATAAATAGAACATGGATTTGTATTGGTTGATATCCACCCCTAAGGCTTCCCCAAAGTCTTCTATGTTTCTTTAGAGGGTTTTTCTTCCTTGACCGTGGGTGTGCCATGGAGTAAGGTGTCATTAACAAATTGTTGGTGTGTGGAGGTTGGACAATCTTCAAAAGGTTTGATTCCTTTTAGTTTCACTACTACAGTTGCACTTTTTATACTTTTGTTGAGCCCTTCCATCATCAGAATGAACAAGGGGCGCAACAGGTCTCCTTGTCTGATGCCTCTCGAAGGCTAGAAGGGTTTTCCTAGAGCTCCATTAATTAGGAGTGAGTAGCTTGTCATTGAGACTAGATTGCCAATCAAGTTGATCAAGTGTTGTTCAAATGTAAAGGCTTCCAGCGCTTTGGCCATATAGTGCCAACTAATCTTGTCATAAACCTTCACCAGGTTAAGTTGGATTATCATCGCCCCTCTCCTTTGTCTTTTTAGCGTGTGTATAAGCACATGGCCATGGATGATGTTGTCCAGTATTTGTCTTCCTTCAACAAAACTCGCTTGCTGCTATGAAATCAGTGTGGGTAGGAGAAGTTTCATTCTATTGGCTATGACTTTGGATATTATCTTGTAAACAACATTGCATAAAGCTATCGGCTTATAGAGATCTGGGGTCCTTGCTTCATTTTCTTTTGGGATTAGAATGATCATTGTGGCATTTAATGCTTTCAGTATGGAGACCGAATGTCTCGAGTCTTCCACTACCCCATAAATGTCATGTTTAACCACTTCCCAGTAGGCTTTGAAAAATTCCACTGTGAAGCCATATGGGTCTGGGGCCTTTCCATTGGGAATCTCTTGGACCACTTTGTTGATTTCCTCTATAGTTATGGGTTTATTTAGATTGATATTTTGTTCCTCTATGACCAACCTAGGGATGTGTTGAGTTATCCTTTGTATGGAATCGGTTTTTATCCTTTGTATGGAATCAGTTTTGTCTAGGTTGGGTTCCTGGGCTATCCCCCGGAAGTGATTGACTAGTGTATTTTCAATTTCCTTGTGGGATTGTCTTTTGATCCCATCCCAATCCCTAATTTTCAGGATTTTGTTGTGGGTTCTTCTTGCAATGGTGGTTGTATGAAAAAACTTGGTATTCCTCTCCCCTTCCTTTAGCCACCTGATTCCAGACTTTTGGCACAATAGTGTTTTTTCTTGCCAGTATCTAGCTTCCCATTCCTAGGTCATTTGGATATCTTCTATTTTCCCATCCTCTGTGTACCTCTCATCTATGTAGAGGTCTTGGAGTATCCTCATTCTATCCTCCATATTTTATTTTTCTTGGTTTATGTTCCCAAAGATTTCCTTCTTCCACTTCTTTAGATTTTGTTTGATGTACTTGAGTCTCTTATAAAGTTTGAACATCCTTGTCCCTTGGTCTGGTGATTGCTCTGACCACCATTTGTTGATGTTCTCCTTGAAGGTGGGATGTTCGATCCAAAATTTTTAAAATCTAAAAGGTTTGTTCTTCGGAGTGGTTTGGAAGTTTTCTTCCAATTGGACTTGCCAATGGTATGATCCCCCCCATGGAAGGATGCTGCAATCCATAGTTAGTCCCTGCAAAATGATGGATTCTAAAACTAGGAATCTATCTAGACTTGTAGATACTTGGTCATGATTACTTCATTTTTTATTCTAGGTGAAGTGGCCATTGTTGGTTATGATGTCTACCATCTCCATTGTATCAATGAAATCTGAGAATTCCTCTGCATCTCTATCTAGTCTCTTGGTCCCCTTTTTTCTCTGCAAGTGTTGTGATTATGTTGAGGTCCCCTACCAAGATCTAGTGGAGGTTGCGGGATCTGGCCTTTAGATTTTATAGGTCTACGAGAATTCTCCTTTTTTTCTCCAACCTCTAGGGACCATACACATTGGTGCATAGAATCACCTCGGGGTTACCTATAATTTGCATGTTAACCGAGAGTGTGTGTCTCATGGCTTCAGCTGCTAGTAGGTTCATTGATTGTGGGTTCCATAAGATGAGTATACCGCCTACCATCCATTGGCCTTCGAAATCCAAAATATTGTACTTGCTCCATTAGTTTTTACTAATTGTTTACATTCTGTCTACCATGCATTTTGTCTCTTGAATGAAATAGAGGTCAAGTTGTTCCTTCCTCAGTCTATTTTTAAGGATTCTTTTCTTTCGTGGGATGTTTAGGCATCTTATATTCCATGTTATAATATATTTTTAAACATGTGGGGGGGAATTGGGAATGATCTTTTTAATCTTACCTGAATTTATCAGCATGGATCCTAGTTCTTGTAGGGCTACACTGTTTGATTTCCTACCTTTCTTCTACCTCATCTTCTTGGGTGAATGTTGTGGGTTTCCCTCACCTAATTTTAATCCCAGGTGTCCTATATCGCCATGTGTATGCTTCATCACTTTGGATTTTTCTTCCTCCCTTAGAAGGAAAAGGTATTGGATACAATCTAGTTGCTCCACTGGCACATTGTCTACTCCCTGCTTTTTCCATTTCTCCAAGATGTTTAGGAGATCTATTCCTTCCATTTCCACAATTTATCTGATATCAGGATCTTCCATGCCTTCCTCTCTTGGTGTCATCTCTAAATATCTATCTGCCTCCTGCATTGGGGTGTTGGTGTCTTTGATTCCTCCTTCCATAGGACTTGCACTACCTCCCTGTTCTCTCTTATTGCTTGGAATATTGATGTTCTCCCGAGTTACTTGTTCCCTAGCTACTCTGGCTTTTGTCTTTTCCTTTCCTCCTCCTTCCCCTTGGTTAGACCTATCTTGTCCTTATGGTCTATTCCTGGCTTCTGGGTTTCTTATAGTTGGGGCTTTTCTTTGTTTCTTGTTTTCTTTGTTCTTGTGGTTTGGTTTTACAATGCCATCTTCATCCTGTTTTGTTTTGGTGTTTTTTGTTTCTTGTTTTTTATTGAGAAAAAATTCTTTGATTAAGTTTCCATGTTCATGGCATCTTCTAAATCTAAATGGGATATTCTTGTAATGTATTCTTTGTATCCATTCCTCATCCCTGAATTCCAGGCTTATGGCTTCCGAGAGTGCCCCCGACACATCCATCTCTATGCAAATCCTTGCATATTATGTATATCTCCCTTTTAGGGTTGCTTCTGATGTCTTAAAATATTTTCCAAGTTTGTTCCTGATTTCTTTGAAGGTGGAAAACAATCAATAGTCTAGTGATAAGGAGTAAAACCTCAGCCATACTGCGACATTTTTAAAGGTTCTTTTTCTGGGGATAAGTTTTCCTTCTACGAATGGATGTACAACCCTGTTGAGGCATGTAAGTATGGGGCCCCATCAAAGACTTTATCCCTGTCCTCCAAGTTCATGAAGACTATTTTGAAGAATCCTTTCGAACCTAGGTGGAGTTCCACTTCTCCACTTGGCTTCCATTGTTATTTTATCCAGTTGCCCAATGTTCTTTATGTGGGCCACAACCCCATGAACTTGAAGATTAGTGCATGCGTCTTCATCTGGTCCTGATAGAGTTGTGTTTTTGGGTATTCTAGTATGACCTTGGGTATAATTCTTGTTTTATGTTTACATGGGTTGTGCCCATCTTCCCCACTGGGGTTCCCTGGTTCCTGATCAACCTTCTAGGCTTCTCTGTCTTCCTCACCCACGTGATCCCTTTTTTCCTGGTTGCTCTCCTGGTTCTTTTCATATCCTGATACTGAGGTGCTTGTCAATTGTTCTTTGAAATTAACGCCTCGTGGGCCTTTCCCCCTGTCCACCACTACCTTCTTGTATGATGGGGTGCCATTCCCACCCCCTTTGGTAACCATTATGTATGTTTTTGAGACCGCGATTGTCAAACCCTAGCTTGTCTATTTTCTTCGTGAAGGTTTTTTTTTATTTCTTTCCACATTCACATTCATTTCATTTTTTATTTATCTTCCCATTTATTTTGATTTTCCTTTCCATTTTCATTATCCCATTTTTCCACTTATTTCCCTTTCCCTTTTTCTTTTCCCAAATTTCACGTAATTCTTTTATTTCCCATATATTTCTTTTCATTTTTTATTTTCCATATTTCACGTGACCCATTATATACTTTCCAGACTTAGTCTTATTCATTATGGCTTACCGTGGGTTGGTGATATATCCAAAGAGTATGTTTTATCTCCACTACCCTCACAATGCACCTTGACTTCCACCACCCTCCTAATGCACAAAAATTGTTTTACTTCTCTTTACTATGTATCTCCTCCAAGACTTAGCCAAATATATGAGTTACCTGGGTTCATAGGTTTGTGATTTCACAGGTTGGTGATATAATATTTCTTTCATATATCATATGCAAGTCCGTTCGACATGTGCCTTGGAATATTTTACTACTATTTACCTCTCCTCACTTATAATTTTTCACACTCATTTCTTACTATGTATTTCTGTGGGTCCGTGGTGATTTCCTCACCTACCTCTGCATTCAGGTAAACCCACAAACCCGACATATTATTTTAATAATATTTTTCCTATATTAAGTTCTATGAGGAACATCTCCAAGTGACACATGGCACTTTATTAACCAATGAGATACATCCACATGGCAGTTAATGGATGGTGCCACACAAAAACTAATTAATGGAGACACATTGTTGCATACAAGAAGCGACACATTGCATGATTCTATTGGATGACATATGGAATAATTTGGTTGGGTGACTCATCATTGTTGACTAGGCAGATTGGTGGTTGATTGGGCATGCAAAATTATTATTATATTTAACAATTTTCCAATCCTCCAAGCTCCATAATCTCTTGTCTTCTTTATTTCTTGTCAAGTATATGTTACACTTAAAATTATATACCACTAAGAATCTTTTATTCCCATACATGTGGGATAATAATAATGAAGAAAAGTCAAAATTCAGCAAAGGAGGTCGAAATTAAATCAAGGGTCCACATTTACCAGTCAAACTTGATCGACGATGGCTGAGTCATGATCTTGCAAAGGCTATATCTTGAGATAACAACCTCCGTTTGCAACAAAATTTATACCGTGGGAAAGATATTTCGATTTAGAATATGGTGGTGTAGGTTTAAAGTGTTGAAAGATGATATATTTGTCTCAAAAATTAAAATATCAGTCAGATGCATTTTTAATGGGCCTGTGTGACAACTGAACTTCACAAGCTCATATCTTGATATCCAGGTGATGGATTTGGGAAAATTTTATATCGTTGGAAATCTGAGACAATGAAGAGAAAATCACAGGCAGTTTACATGGCTAAAAAGTTGGATTTCAATTCTAGAAAATTAAATTACAGTAGTCCTATTTTAATGAGAAATTAATTGTGAAAATAAAAGTTTATTTAAAAAAAAATTATTAAAAAGGGAAAGAAACAGTTGAGACGGTTCTTGTAACCGTCAATGAAGAAAAAAAAATGAAAGCGTCAATCAAGTGAAGGGGGATTTTTTAAGAGATACCATCATAGTTAGTTTATGTTGATCACATCCTTCTTTTCTTTATCAAGTCTTTCATCTAGTTATTCCACCTCTTTCACTAGAAAGGTTTAACCGAAGACTAATAACTCCTATTTTCTTCTTACCAGGTCTTGTTGTTCTTTTATTGCCCATCATCTTCCTTCTACAAGCCCAATTCTTGTGTATATTTTCTTTATGGTCTGTGGGAGACCCGATCATAGTCTTTAAGACAAACACATTTTAAATTTCAAAGAATATGTAACAGACTATAGATTTTTTAGAATTTAAAGAGAGTTATTTTAGGAATAATCTCGATTGTTCTTTGTAACCCAGAATTTTGAATACAAAGTATTTGAGGTTAATCTATCATTATATTTATTTGAGTTGCCCATGTTCACTCTGTTAAAGTTCTCTTATGCATGAATATTGTCTTCTTTTTATTTTTATGTGATGAGAAATCTTTAGTCAAACTATGATGGATGTGAGAAAAAATTGTTTATTTTCTTTAAATGTGTGAATGTGCTCAGTTCCTGGTCCTTTCTCGGGATATTTGTTTTAAAAGAAAAAAAAAACATTTTCCTTTTATTTTCTTGCAATATGTACATTTCTTACTATGATAGACTTCTGTCAAGTCCCACATTCTGAATATTTAGAAATTCTGTGAAAATCCAAAGAGGAGTACCACCTCTATAAAAATGCAGGGGGGTTTACATCCTCATGGGGTTTCCATTTTGGTCCTAACGGATTCAAGCGTCAACACATAAGAAATATATTCTCAATATGACACCTTATCAACCCTCCCATATCCAATATTGGAAAGTTGCATAATGTCTTTGAACACTTACTTGCTTAATAGGGTAATATTTTATGCACATGCTTGGGTGGCTCATTTATTGATTTGATTTAATCATCATGATATTTTTACTTGAGATCCTTCAAGGTCATGTTTATTTATATTTGCAAGACCTAGTTGGTGGACACTTTGGGAGGAGCAAGCTTATCTTGGGATTCCATTGGGCTTGAATCCCACAGGTTCGATGTCAAGGGATCGCATGTTGGATGAGACATATGAACCTTTGGAATCCTATAATATGACTTGAGAGACAAGAACTAGCCCTCACATGCTAAACGTCTTTCCTAGAAGAGGAAAAACGTCATATTTTGGAGGGTTGACATCATGTAGCGTGAGAGGCTTGAGGTGGTGATGTCTACACATGGCATGTTTTTAAGGAAGAAACCCTTTCATCATGAATAAGAAGGTTGGATTGGAGGCACATGGCCTTTGAAGGCCCAACCCTACCATCTCCAACTCAACATTTGGCCTAAAAGTGCTAAAACGCCCCTCCTAAAGGGGTGACGTCACTCTTATGGTTTTCATTTGTGGAAGAAGTGAATTTAAAGATGAATTGTTTAATATTATTTGTGTAAAGGGGAAATATTAGGGGTTTTGACCCCTAATGTTGTGGTTTACACTAAAATTACGTGGAAAAAATATGTTAGTGAATTTTTTTATAAATAGAGATCATAATATCTCATTTTAAATCACATCTCCCCCTTGTGGAGAAGGATACTTAGCTGAAATTTTTTATATCCTTGGAGAAATTCATCTCTCTTTGCAATTGTTATGGTTTTCTCTTGCTATTGATGGAATAAATTGGTGTGCTACACTTAGAGGATTTTTCTCATGCTTGTGGATGGCTTTTTCTTGGTCACTTAGGGTTTGAATTTGCATCTATTTGGAATTGGTAATGAAACTATGCATTTATTGTCTTGAAATTCTTTCTTTATTCCATAAGTGTTAGTGGATAAACCATTGGAGGAGTATAAGGGCATACACCCTCCCAAAGATTCATTTAGTTTCTTGTGAAAGGTCATTCATTGCAAGGTTGCTTGGAGAACTACAGGGATGTACACCCTCCAAGTCACCTTAATTTTTTTCACAAACCCTAGGGAGTAAAAGGGCTTACACACCTAGGTAATTTGTGTATAAAGCACATACATCGAAGGTAATATCATTGCACAAGGTTTTTCTAAGAGAAGTAAAACGGATTACACCCTCTTAGTATTTCCCAGTGGACCTAGCTTTCCTTGGGGAGTAAGATGATTTACACCCCCAAGGATTTAGTCTAGTCTTCACATATTTTTTATCCCACAACCCAATAGTAAGGAACTAATCATTTTTAATTTTCATTGGAGAGATAAAATTGTTGCATTGGGATACATGAAAATATGAGGCAATCAACTTGTTCAAATTGATTTCTTTCTCTGGTGTTCTAGGCTTTATTTTGCATCTACGGAATCTCATTGGATAAGTGTTTCTTATTGTTTTTATATATTAATGCTACGTCCATTAGGGATGCAAAAAAAAAAAAAAATCATGCTCAATTTCTCACTCTTTTACCATTGCAATTAGTTGGACAATTGCTATTATAAATCTATTTTATTTTAGCTATTGTTGGGAAATATTTTGGCTAATTTATTGGGGTAAAAGTTTCTTTTGTAGAAAAACATTGCTACATCCACTTTGACGTCATAAATATACTGTGAAAACTTATCTTTACAACCATCTAAATAACACTAAAGTTGTGTTAAAGTGTTGAGAATTTATCTACATGTTTTGTACTTCATAACTCAACTAATATTCGATGCTTTAAGTGGATAATTATTCAGTAGTTACTTGATTTAATTATTGATATATGTTTATTATTATTGTCTCAATTAGGGAAAACAAGCTTAACTTTATTTTCCACCTAACATATACTACATTCATTTTGTTTTTCTTGTGTCTCGGGAAGGTACAGTCACTTTGGTAGGTACCCAAAGACTTGGAAGCCTTAATACCTTCTAGATACGAGTCATTAAAGCCACTTTAATATTTCCTTATTGAAATTTAGGGGGGAACTTCTCTTCCTTCCTTTCCATCCATCTCAATTCCCCTAGGGTCACTGACATCGCCTCCCTAGAGTGACCTAGTCACCCTTGAAGCGCATGACCTATATCGAGGCGACATTGGGTATAGTGTCCCTTAAGTTTTTGCCACTTGGTGGTTTGGTTGGACTTTTCCCAACCTACAAATTGTGTGATAAAAGGTAGAAGTTGTTAAGACTAGATGGGCCAACCTCAACTTTCTAGTTGGATTGTATGATAGAAAAATTGATATCTCCTAATTCCTAAAGATTTAGAGGGAATTCCATATATCATTGGAAATGTTTCATAAAAATATTTCCACCCATATAACCTATTCTCCCATTTGAGATATGTATTTAGAGTTACAATGCCTTCAAATATAGGGTAACCAAACTGAGAATAAAAAATAAAAAATTAATATTTCCAACAATCTCCATATCGTAATATGTATCTTGGACATATATAGTCTCCCCTCGTCTTTGAAATCAATGAAACAAATATTTCCAACAATATCCCCCTTTGTCATTGATGGAAACCCTTAGTTATTTCAGATACTCTGCCTGTGTGCAAATTTCTTTGTTTCTCCAATTCTTCCTTTATTTGCAACATCTCCCCCTTTAACATCAATGGCAAGGTGATGCTTCCCCTAAGTGTGTGCTTCCCTTTACTAATTCCATGAGAGAGATATCACTCCCAAACAACGTTTTTCTCCTTTGAATTAATTGATAATGTATACATTGTTGAGGCAGGGATGATTTTAAGGATGGAAATTTATATTAAAATGTAGAAACCTGGGCTAATTTTACTAGTCCTTAATATGAAAAATGTAAAATGTTTGGCGATAGTATGGTTAAAATATTCAAGTTTCTAAGGATTTTATATAGTTTTTATGAAAGTTTGGCGATTTATAAGGTAAATTAATTTTATTCTATGGAAATTGGGCTAATTGTTCCTAGAAAAAATGGAAATTCGCGAATCGTTTGTTGGGAAAAAAACATGGAAAATTAGCCCATTTGCGAAATTTAGCCCTTAAAATCATTTATGGCTCAGGGTTCTATTTTCATTTTCCTCTAATATTATTGAACCTTATTTATTTATATCACATCATTTATAATGAAATGTGATGTTGTAACATTTATCACACATTTTACTGACACTTAGAAGATTATGCTTTAACCCTTCAATGTACAAGAAATTCTTTGTTTTATTCTTTCCATTATCAAGACTAAAGGTACATTTTTCTACTATCCTTGAAGAATCATTATCCTCAAAGGAAACATCTCCTCCCTTTTATTTCTTTAGGATGATAAAAAAAAAATTATCCCATCTCATGTGTTTTGAACATCCAGTATCAAAGTACCATTGTCTTCTTTTGTCTTGAGCATACGTTGCAAGTCCACATTCTTCCTTCTTTGGTTCTTCTTGCTTCCTTTTCCACACCCTTGTGTATTCTTATCTATGCTTGGTAAGAACATATTCTTACCTGTTTTTTTTATGAGACTTTATTATGTTGTTTCTACAATCATTTGTTATGTTCCCATATTTATTGCACTTATAACATTCAGTATTGGAATCAAGTAGAGGAGAAAATGAATTGTAGTTTTTTTTTAGCAAATCCATGAGAAATTTTGGTTTTATTGCTCACATAATCATCCCTTGAGGTCTTGTAAGGAACTCTATTTATATTTCTCACATGGTCACTTCTTCTATAATCTCTACAATCTATCGCTTTAGGACCAGAATTATTGTAAGAATAACAATAGCCAAGGAAGAGATTTTGGTACTGGATTGTGAATGGACTTCTTGGTGGAACAACTATTCTAAAATCATTCTTGTTGTTGTTATGAGAATAATGAGGTTTCTGTTGATCATTATTTCCTTTCCTATTGTTTCTTTCTTTGTTGATGGATACTTTGAGAATATTGACATAGTTTTTTAGTATTTCTTCATTTCCTTTTATTTTGTCTTTATGACCTTAGTGCTTGGATCTCCCTCGGGGGTATTTTTTTTTCGTCGTATCGAAGACCTATCTTGATTAATGGTGACCTTTGAAAAATGATAATATTATCTAAAACAACAATATTTCCAAAATTCAAGGTTCTATTCAACTAATTGGTTTTTTTCTTTAGTTCCCTTCTTAAGGAAACTATTTCAGCTTCTAGCTTCTCGCAATTTTCTTCCTTTTCTTTTAGTTGGATTCTCACCACTTATTCTATCCCTTTTGCCTCATATAGTTGAGTCTTTGGGATGATAAATATTTTTTTTTGTTTCATCAAGATCATGATCCTTCTTTTCATATTTCTACAATTTCTCTTTCGTCTTTTTATTCTTTCCCCTAAGTCTCTCTATTTCTTCTAAGGCACTAATGAGTTTTTCTTCGAGATTCATTGCCCCATCATTGTCTTATTTGTTGGATTACTAAGAGGGGGGGTGAACCAGTAATAGAGAAATTTAATCCTTTTTAACCTTATAATCCAAGTGTTATATCAATGTATCATTATCATTCAATAACCGCGGAGTAAATAAGCAATGAACAAATGAAAAATCATACACATACATAGTACACTACTGTTTTACGTGGAAACCCAAAGTAGGAGAAAAACACAGAATGGTTTTTCTTATATGTCTTGAAGAATTACATTCATTGGAAGCACCAAATTCCTTTGTTTTACAGCTGAAACTAAAAGGAGGCTCCAACCCCCTACTTTATTAGGATACAACCTGAAGGAAGATCCAACTCCTCAATTCTCTGGCTACAAACCCCTATGTTGTCCGACTTAAACCAGAAGGTGGCTACAACCACCTGGCCTTGCCCCGTCCAACAACCCAGATGTATAAGTGTAATGATGGAACCATTGTCACACTATCACTGTGAGATATACGTCTGTAAACCTATAACAATCAACCTGTAATCAACCTGTACCATAAACAAGTGCATCAACCATGCACCAACCTGTACCTCAACCTGTAATCAACTTGTGCCATAAACAAGTGCATCAACCATGCACCAACCTGTACCTCAACCTATAATCAACTTGTACCATAAACAAGTGCATAAACCATGCACCAACCTGTTTAAAACCTGTACCATGAACAGGTGCATCAACCATGCACCAAACCTGTACAAAACCTGTATCGTGAAAAAGTGTGTCAACCATGCACCAAACCTGTAAAAATAACCTGTCACAACAACCTATCCAAACAACCTATTACAACAACTTGTCTCATCAGTATTATCAACCAAATCAGATCTACTCACCAAGATCAATCACCAAGACAACTCTAAAATATGTGCATCAACCAACCATAACAGAACAACTCATAATCATCACCAAGATCAATATGTGCTTCTAATAATATACCAATACAGGTATGCTACATCATCCATAAAACATGTGTCAACAATACTACTAACAAGTGCCTCCAACCATGTACCAAGTATGTACCAATCATGTATCAACTACTCATCAATATGTACCAACATCATACACTATACACCTCATGTATGTGCCAAATCATCAACTACTTGTCTCAACCATGTACCCAACATGCACCTCAACCAAAATCCCTCATCAATTTCATCATCCAATTTTGATTTGTAACTCTATAATAGACTTGGTGTATATGATCACATACCTGCAAACCTTCCTTAACTTCAAAAACAAGAGACTAGCATTTTCATCAAACTTTTCTTTAGTCTCACATGACTAGTTTTGGATTAGTCAACAACCCTAACTTGAAATAATCAGAACTATGTACCTGTAATGAATAAAGATCTAAAAATAGTACACAATGTTCTTCAGTGTGTGTTATGCAATTCCTCCAAGTGTCACTACATAGAACCTCTCAGAAAAGTAGTTATAGAAAAAATTTCATACCTTTCTAAATTCTAGCTTATTCTAGAGAGCAACATTGTAGAGTGTGCCACACACAGAATATTTGTTGAATGGATCTTAGAAAGCATCATCAAAAGAATTTATCCTCCCTTGAATTCCAACCTTCTTTTATTCAACTTCCATCTGAAATTCGGCTTAGATATCCTTTGGTTACCTTAGTCACCTATAGATATTCAATATTCTCAAGTGTGAGATAAAATGACAGAGCCTTGCCTCTTATTTATACTCTCCAAGTAGCTTCCTTAGAAGAATCTTCTAGATCACTTTGCCCACTTTCCTTATTTTAGGGTTAACCCACTTCTAATTTCTCCATTAAATTTATAATTTAAATAATTTCTTTTGTATTCAATTTGAATTATAGTACACTCATGAATTCACTTTATTATTTACCTTCTAAAATATCTTAAACCACTTTGACTACTTTGACCTCTTGGGGCGTGTAGATGACATACGAGGGTCCTCCAACTTCGTAAGGCCATAACTCTCAAACCGTGAGGAGTTATGTGATGTTCCACATACCACCAGAAATGGAATGACATGTAATATCGATATAGAATAGTATTACCTACAAATATATCAAAACTCGTACCATTATCCAACAAACAAACTTGGGTCCATTACCCAAACCTGGGTTCTCCAACTTCTCATGGACATAACTCTCTAACCGTGAGGAGTTATGTGACGTTCCATACACTACTACATATTGTAAAAATTCCGACGTTTTATTTGCGGCGTTATGGACAAAATTGTCCATATTGTCGCAAAATAGAGGAAATTTATAAAAAAAAAATTCATGTTTCCCGATAACAACGCTCTTGCCACGTTAACGTCTCTCTTTCCACGTTTTCCACTGGAACGTCTCTCTTGCCACATTTTCACTGGAACATCTCTCTTGCCACGTTTGTGAAGATGTATGTCGCAATTGCCACGTTAACGTCTCTCTTGCCACGTTAACGTCGCTCTTGCCACGTTTTCCACTAGAACGTCGCTCTTGCCACGTTTTCCATTGGAACGTCACTCTTGCCACGTTTGTGAAGATGTATGTCGCAATTGCCACGTTAACGTCGGTCTTTCCACGTTTTCCACTGGAACGTTTCTCTTGCCACGTTTTCCACTGGAACATCACTCTTTCCATGTTTGTGAAGATGTATGTCGCAATTGCCACGTTAACGTCTCTCTTGCCACGTTTTCCACTGGAACGTCTCACTTGCCACATTTGTGAAAATGTATGTCGCAATTGCGATGTTTGCGAAACTAGGTTTTCCCCTCCAACGGTCACCTTAGTATGTTCACCAAGTCAAAATACCAACGGTCACTTAGGACTTTTTTACGTCGGAATTGCGACGTTACAAAATCTATAAATATGTTGCATTTGACGGATGTTGCGACAAGTTTTCTATAATAACGATGGATGAGGTACGTAACTAGATATTTTAATTTGTATGAATTATTATTCTCTTTAAATCGTTTTAATTATGTGGGTTAATTACATGTTTTTAAGTTTTATTTCATTTTTGTTCTGGTAGTTTCTATGCATGATTAATATGTTGCTTTTGTTTGTTATCTATTTTATATATTGGGTATTGG
>ML799136.1:450745-478881 GCA_009831015.1 Picea engelmannii | reverse complement strand
AACTACCATAGTGGGCCTTATTTAATAATATAGTGGACCTAGTCCACCTTACATTGAATGACCTCCACTATTATCACTATGGTTCCTCTAGGTCCCCCCACTACCTCTCTAGCTACCTTACATTTCTGCTCTGTTCTGTAAATTTGGTCTTCTTCTAATTGTTCTGCAATTCTTCTCTTCCTTTGTCTGTTCTGCAATTCTTCTCTGCTTCAACTTGTTCTATCATTCTTCTCTTCTTCAAGTCTTTTCCTCATCTATTATTCTTCTCTGAGTTTTATCTCACATTGCGCATATTTTTAGTCTCACACTGGGCATATTTTCAGTCTCACACTACACATCCTGTGATTTTCCCTTTCTTACAGTTTAATTCATTTTTCGTCCAGAACGACCAACCACAGATAATCTGTATCTATTTTCTTTTATGCATCACACCCACAACAATTACACTTCAAATCTTTTAAGACAAAAGAAAACCATCTAAGCAACTGAAATGCCAACCGATCAGGAATCATGAATCAATTTTGCTAACTGATTCGTAACTGATGAATTAACTATGAGAGAGAACAATAACCCTCTGATCATATTCAAGTTTATCTACACCGTTGGATGAAGTTTATTAATCTTTCTTTTAAAGTGGGTTTTGGCATTTCGGCCTTCCTGTGGCCAAGTGTCTCGACACTTTATGTTGTGATGTTTGAAACTCCAATATAGAGCTTTTCTGCACTAGCTCCTTCCTCTATATGACCATGGCCATGACCAAGTGCTTATGCATAAAGTTCCATTTGAAAATTTGCATTTCATGAATTTGGAGATGAGGCATCTCGACTCTCCAAGTCATGATCCCTGAAACTCCAAAATGGAGCTTATCTGAACTGAATCCTTCCCTTCTCGTGACCACAGGCAGTGACCATAGGCTGTGCCGAAAGGTGCTTCATATTTTGCAAGTTTATAAACTTCATTGAGTCTGATCGACGGTTGAAATCTCCATAGATCCGACGGTCCATATCTTATCATGATCTCGCATCTCACGAGTTTCCACACCATGCTCCATTGACTCCAAGTCAATGACTTGTCCTATGATTCGACGGTCCAGATATGATCTTAATTCAATGGCTCAGATCATATCACGATTTCACATATCGTGATTTCAACGTTCTTTTGGTTATGTTTCTTGCCTCTCCAAGTCAGGATTCATGAAACTCTGAAATGGAGTCGGATCAATGGTCCAGATCACACCTTGATCTGACGGCTGCGATTAAATCACGATTTCGCATATCGCAATTTCGATGGTTATGTTTCTTGCCTCTCCAAGTCGCGATTCACGAAATTCCGAAATGGAGTCGGATCAATGGTCCAGATCACACCTTGATCTAACGTCTGCGATTAAATCGCTATTTTGCATATCTCAATTTCGATGGTTATGTTTCTTACCTCTCCAAGTTGTGATAGGCGAAGCTCCGAGATGGAGCTCAGATCAATGGTCCAGAACAAACCTCGAACTGACAGCTAAGATAGTTTCACGATTTTGCATATCGTGAATTCAAGAGGTTAGGGAACCCTGTTCCTTTGAATTTCCAGTCAGCGACATGATGATCTTTCGCCACATGTCCCGCCTGAAGATGGACGATCCTCCTTCTTTCAGGAATTTTGAATGGGATCCAACGATCAGAAATACTTCTCCTCCCGAGCTTACTTTGTTCCACTTACTCTGATCTTTCCATCGATGATCTGCCAACAATCCTCTGCACTATCTCTTCTAATCTTATTCGAATCTTCTTTGCATCGTCTTCTCATAATGCCCATATATTACATACTTTCAATACTCATGCCATCTTCATTGTTGTACTTGCCATCAATGACAAGCAAACAAACATGCGCTGTCTGTTAAATATTTTCCAACAACCTCTTTGCTATGAGCTTGCCTTTGGTGAATAATTGAAGTGGTGGAGACCCAGTTGGAAGGAACTTGGTTTCTTGGTTTCGAATCGTGCCGACACAGAAGTCTGTAATGTTGATACTTCTGTTGATCAATTATTAATAGAAATACTTCTTTCCCGTCCTATCGATATCTTGCAAATATATGATTATTATCCATGGGAATGTTTGTAATGTTTATTAATGGATTGTGCTATCTGATGTGCTAACTCATTTTATATATTGTCACTATATACTTGCATTGCTTGTTTGTTGAGAAATTTTTGTAGGTGTAAAGCTTTGGGTCAAAGTGATCAACAGTGGAATGACATCAAACGATTGGATCGAGGTAGGCTTCTTCCTCGTATTGCACATTAGTTTATATAGCACATGTTGGAATTGAGTTGATTTCTATAGTCATAACTATCTGTTGTGGTTTACCCTTGGCCATAGAGAGTTTTTCCCTTGTAACACTTGCGATTCGGCCAATTTGTTGACGGGCTTTGTGTTTTCTTGTGAAGGTTATCCCTTCAGGTAGGACCGTTCTTTTCTATATTTTTCTCTTGAGTGGAACTAGTTTGAGAGATGAAAGATGACATAAGCCAACTTGACAAGTAACATGATTGACTTTAAACTACTGGGAAGGGGCTGAGCTTGGGATAACCCGCTGCTCAAACATGTAGGCAGTGATTCTATGCCAAAGGGCCTAGTACTAATACATTAACCAAATGAACATCGAATTACTGTCTGATAAAAACTAATTAACAGAACAAAAACACATATGTAATCAATATCATGGTAAGAAAAATAATTCTTCTACCATAACATTCATCACATAATAACACAACGATTTACCTTCATCATTAATCAAATAACATTAAAACATTGCACCAGATAACTTGATAACATAATCAATTGCTCTTACTCATTTACTGCATCATTCATGAAACATGATAGGAAGTAATTCTTCTTTGAATCCAATCAGATACATCTGATGAAAATAGCTTGTCTTTGGTCGATAATGACTTCTCAATTCATAGCAGTCTAAAAATAATTATCAACAACCCAAAAAAGAAATAGTTCTTACAACAACCATCGACCCTTGGTTAATCAGTCATTGTCTCTATTTATAATATAAAATTCAACTGTAATTAATGGCTAAATACAATTCATCCAAAACAAAAATTTCCACGTGGCGTGGTCATCCAACAGTTTCTTTAACAGTCCGTCCGGGATATTTCTTGAAAAGGATGACTTCTTTCATACTCGGTACAACTGATAAACAGATCTTCATAGGTTTGAGCCCATGGGACTCTGCTTTGTTCCATTAGGGCTACGTATACTCCTCTGATATCTACTGCATGCGTTTGAAACTTTACCAAACTGGTGTTTAGTAGTTACAAAATAGTCCAAGATTTGATCGAGTATTTTGTGAAAAATTGTACTCGTCCTAGCTTTGCATCGGCTATCTTCACACATTCTTTAGCCTACAACAAGTCTTGTTCGGTGGGTGTCTTGAACACGTTACTTGAATCGATAAATGATCGGGGACGCTGCTCTCAGAGAGCCCAAAAACCTTCTTTGTGTCGATGATTTAGCTTCAGTGTTCTTTTCGAATCCTTCAGAGAAACCATAGGATGAACTTTGTTCGGTAATTGAGGAGGTTTCTTTCCTGCAATTAAGACGACGAAGTTTAGCGATTTCAAACCAATTTGTGATAAAACATAAATAAATTGAAAAGACTGATACATAACTATGTAGCCCACTAGTTTCAGTCGTTTAATACTTACTTGATCTTAGTCGCTCCTTCGAATGACTTGTGATGACTTGGCCGAAGTCGTCGCTCCTTTGGTTAAAAGGAATTATGTTAGCGTATCATGGGGTGGAAAATCAAGTACAACATCATGAACATTTTAAATATTCATATTAATTATTCGACCTTTGGTGCCCAAAAGAGATGTTCAAGGCGAGCGTGTGCGTGTATACTCCCAAAGGGTCAGACACCATAAAAGGAAATACATTAAATGCTTCCAGAATCCATATTATCAAGCATGTAAAACATCATTAGTCGAATAACGGAGGTTTGGAGAAAGGTCAGGAGGATCATATCGGGCGTTACCAGTAACTCCGTTTGGTGGCGTTTACATGATCTAGATTTCATCCACCGAACAACTATGTTGCATTGATTCTTTAATCACCATGTTGAGGGCGTGAGTGTCTTATTTGCATGCTCTATTTCGCTCCTTTGTTTTTTCTATAAATTCGGGGAGTTCTGGGGGAAAACTTACGCTCATGCCGAGCTTACATTCTTTGGATTTCTGGTATAGAGAATTCATCTTGGTGAAGTCCTATGTAGATGTTCCCCATCCTCTTCAGACGCCCAAGTCGTCACGCTGTTGCATAATGGGATCCCCATCTAACAGGGGGCGGGATTTACGGAGCATCCAGAGTGCCAGGTCCAAGCCCCAACGTGCTTGGGTTTCTTTTTTGTTAGCCTCCCATGTTCTTGAAAGTCCAACAAGGGGTGCAGGTCTTGGCATGGATATGGTGTCAACATATCCTGCAAAGCTCGGGGTGAAAAAGGATACGTCTAACAGAGGTATGACAAGAACCGTGTTTCCTCAGGAGCCGAAACCGTGGGGAAGAGGGGGCCCCGAAAAGGGTATGAAAAGAGGGGAGGAGGACCGCCTCCTAGCTGAGCTAGGTGTATTTTCAGTCGTTGAGAAGCCCATGAGGTTTACCCATTGGTCGGTGCCAGTTGGGACTACCGGTAGGGAAGGCGGGAGGGGAAAAGGAGGTGAAAGAGCACCGGGTTCTCCCGACGAGAGTTCTTCTCAGCTGTTAGAACGGGCTAAATTGACGATAGCCAAAATCTACCAAGAGAATAGAGAGCTACAAAGTCAGTTAGCAGTGAAATATCAGGAGATACCGTCATCGTCGGGTCTTGTAGGAAGCACGGTTTGGCTGTAGTGGCGGCTTCAGAAAGTACAAGATACAATTGTGCAACTGCGCGAGGCACAACGGACGATGGGAGAGAAGAACACAGTGAAAGGTGTAAGTAGTAACCCAGGGAAAGGCATAGTGGGCGATCTTATGCTTTTCACTTCTCCTAAGTGATTCTTGGACAAAATCCCCTTTTTCTCTTCTGTTGTAAAGAAATTCATCTTTTTATTGTCACCGGGACGGTTGGTTGTGGTGTTTGGCTTAGCTGTATGTGATGCGGACTTGGTGGGGCCCCTTTAATACTAAGTATCGAGAGTATTTTGAATGTATTATGATTTATTATGGATGCAAAGGGAAAAATTGACTTTGTTCTCTCATCATAAATCATTAGATTGCACAAATTATTAGATCTTGTAATCGTTATTGTGGCACTGTGGGTTTGTTGATATGTTTCCCTTTTGTAAAATTTCTGATATCAATTGATGCTTATGTGGAGTTATTGACCCCGGATCATTAGAAACATTTAGATATAAAAGGAATTCATTGATAAATAAGGATCTTACTTGGGACCTCGCTCGCGTTGAAAATACTGAAACTAGATACTATGGGTGCCGACATCGGGTGGTATTGGGAAAAGGTAAAGTTTTTTCTTCATGGGTTAAAACATTATAATGTCTTTGATGCCTAAAATATACCCGGGGACGGAGGTCGGTGATGTTTATCCTTACTTTGGTGTGGTTCTTACTATTACATCTTTATGCCGAAACCGAATGGATCGGCCTTCAACAACATCCTTCTCGAGACTTGTTTGTCGGAAAGAAACGTTTTCATCGAATGATGCCGATGAAGGTCAACGCTTGGCTATTTTGACTTCCTAAATGATTTCTGCCACCTTTCTCTATCACCGATGACAAATTTCTCAAGTGAGTCGGGGAAAAATCTGAGTCGCCAATTCGTGTAGACAATCGATGAAGAAGATTGAGTGGTACCCAAAAAAGAAAATGTTCATAGATTTTTTTATGGTGTGTTGAGTGCTCAACAAATGGCGATTCACTGGGCGAATGAAAAATATCTAATTCCTCTTTGCTTCCTGCACACAATTTATTCATATCTACATATATTACAATATATATATATATATATATATATATTATTATTATTATTATTATTTTTTAAAAATATTATTCAATTAAAGTATCGTTTTAGGGCTTGTACATTTATTGGGAGGGCGTCAAGTTCCCCCCTCAGGTTTTTCAATCGATAGGTACCTGCCTCGATTCTCTCGTCTACTTGGAAGGGTCCAAGCCATAGGCTTTGAAACTTAGAGTGTTTTCCCTTAGGTTCATTTTCTTTGTCCCACTTAAGCACTAAGTCTCCTATCTCGAAGATCTTTTCTTTAGCCTTATGCTTATCAAACCATCGTTTCACTATCTGTTGGTGAGCCAGGAATTTTGACTTAGCCTTTTCTCTCTCTTCCTCCAACATGAGCAGAGTGTTGATTCTCTATTGCATGGTCGACGAGGCTTCTTCATGGGAGTCTTGGTCCAATTGAAGAGATGGCAGATAGAGCCCGTTCGGGAGGATAGCTTCTTTCCCATAGAATAAGAAGTATGGGGAATTTCCTATGGCTTCTTTAGGTGTGACCCTATCGACCCATAGGGCATTATGAAGTTGATTATTCCAATTTCTCTGGTTATCTATAACTATATTTTTTAGTATCCTTACTAGGTTTTTATTAGTCGATTATGCCACACTGTTTCCCTACGGGTAGTAATTTGCAGAGTACTTGATTATAATTCATTTATCTAGAGAAAACTCAATCAATAGGGTAGAAGAAAAGTAGGTTGCATTATCAAAGACTAGAACAGAGGGGACACCAAACTTTGTGATCAACTGTTGTTCCATAAATTGGATTACTACCTTCTTGTTTACATGAGTCAGAGGAATGGCCTCTACCTATCTGGTGAAATAGTCGGCAACAGTAAGAATGTACTTGTGGAGTTTTGAAGAACTAGGAGTAATTTCTCCGATGATATCCAACCCCCACTGCTCAAAATTCCTGGAGACAGTCACGAGCTGAAGTGGGATTGCTTCCCTTTTCTCCTTTCCGACACTTAATTGACAAGTCTTACAGTTCCCAACATGAGTATGGGTATCTTTAAATAAGGTGGGCCAGTAATAGCCGACTCTCAGAATATTATGGGCGGTAGTGTTCCCTACAAATTGTCCTTCAGTGGGACCGTCACGGAGTTCCGTCAACACCTTGTCAGCATCTTCACGTTCGAGACATCTCAATAATACCCCATCATAGTTGATTAGGAAGAGTACCAAATTTATATGATGATACTGTGTAGATTTCAATCTTAGGGATCTCCTTTCCTTAGGGTTGAGGTTCTCAGGACAAGCCCCGTGATGAAAAAGATAAGTCAAATCCTTGTACTAGGAGTCTTGTCTTTGGGATATGCATGCTACTTCATTGCACCATAGTGCAATTTCATTTTTCCACACAGAATCTTCATTTTCTTGATCCCGGGCTTCGTCTACGAGCTTACACAGACCTTGTCCTTTTACTAGCTTGGTAGGTTTTATATCTAGATCAAATTCCTAGACTACTTCCATCCAGTTCCCCCTTCTTTCCCCCATTTATTGTTGGGTAAATAGGGACTAGACCCCAGTGTGCAGCACAATCACCTTAGTGTGATTTTTGAGAATATAGGACCTGAAATGATTTACTACCTTATAGACCGCGTAGGCTTGTTTATCTATGGAAGGATAATTGATCTTGACTCCTTAAATATTAGTACTCATAAAGGACACTAGGGATTCATTGTTGTCATCATCTTTCTGGGTCAAAACCACCACTAGCGATTGGTCAGAGGTGAAAGTATAAAGGGAAAAGTCTCTATTAAAATTAGGACTTCGCAACACCAGAGCCCAGGATATGGCAGCTTTGATATTGTTGAAAGCATCTTTTCTCTCATCATCCCACTTGAAATCAACATCCTTTCAAATCATCTTTTGTAAGGGTTTGATAATTTGAGAGAAATCGGGGGTGAATTTCCTCACAAAGTTGATTTGCCCGAAAAAGGACTGCATGGCTTTCTTGTTATGGGGTAGCGGAAGTTGATCTATGGCATTAATTCATTCTATATCTATGCGGATACCTGCTTAAGATATAATATGACCTAACAACTTACCTTCCTCGACACCGAAGATGTTTTTCTTAGGATTTAGCAATATACCATATTTTTGGCACCTTTCGAAAATCTGAGTTAAGTGCTAGATGTGCTCTTCCCTATTCTTCGAATACACTGTTATGTAATATAAATATACTACCATGCACCTATTGATAATTCCCCAAAAGGCCATATTCATGGCCCTTTGGAAGGTTTCTCCTACATTGATTAGCCCGAAGGGCATACGTTTATAAGCGAAGGTTCCCCATTTGGTTCGAAAAGTGGTTTTTAGACGGTCTTCCTCTCAAACCAAAACTTGGTTGTAGCCTGAGAAACCGTCTAGTAGAGAGAATATATCTGAGCCCGAAACACTTTGCAAGAGTTGCTCCATCGGTGGGACTGGATAATTGTTCTTTTTTGAAGCTCTATTAAGGTTTCAAAAATCTACACAAAGTCATATTTCTCCTAATTTTTTCTGTATCGGGACAAGATTTTCCACCCAGGAAGAATGCCTAACCTAGAAAATTATCTTCACATCTAGAAGCTTCCTCAATTATTGATACATGAGGGGTTCCAGGGATGGGTGATATTTTCAGATCTTTTGCTGGAAAGGTTTCATTTCGGGTTTCAATGAGATGGTGTGTTGAATAATACGGGTGTCGTACGTTTTCAAATCCTTATAGGACCACGCGAAAACATCCTGGTATTGCTTGAATAATTTGAGGTAGGATTTCCTCTCTTCCTTAGATATAGTTTTTCTGAGATTAACATTCTTTGGGTTCTCTGGAGTCACAGGATTCACAGTTTCATGGAGGGGGAAAGAGCTACCAGTCTTCGGGTTTTTGGGTCTTTTAGATCAAACAGACTCTCTAGATTAGCTATCCCCTTTGGGATTGTGTGAGACTTCAACTTTATGAAATCTTGTCTTGTTTGGGGATTAGTTTTAGTTGTTTTCTCTCGGGACTCTTCATCATCTATGGATAGGTATTTGAAATTGTCTTGGTTGCAAGAAGTTTATGATTTGCTTGTCACCTTCAAAGAATTTCCAATTAGAAATATTGTTCGACACCGATGATTTGTAGAGAAGATCTACAGTGAATCGAGAGGCTTTATAATCTTCTAAAGGTGACAATCGGGAAGCAGTTGTGGCCAAGGAGTCGACAAGAACGTTCTTTGCTCTCAGGATTGCGGTAATATTGAAAGCGTCAAAGTGCTCTATTAGCCTATGCACCTCCTGCTAGTAGTTATTAAGATGAGGTGAATTATAATGAATAGTATTCCTCACTTGTCTGATAATGATCTTAGAATCCTTGAAAACCTTCAATTCCTCGACACCCAGATATATGGCTTTCTTTAATCCTTGCACTAGAGCTTCATACTCGACAGTGTTGTTGGTACATTCAAATTCTAGCCTGCAGGATAGGAAATAATGTCATCCTTTAGGATTGATAAGGATACACCCTGATCCTGACCCTTATTTTGATTCAGATCCATCAAATCAAAGGGTCCAAATCTGTGGAAGGTAATCGCTCTTTCTTCGTTCTATACTGATTTGTTGCTTACTGATCTTTCATCCCATAAGCTCAATCACAGGATTTTGGCAAAAGAGAGCATTATCCATCGGCGTCAGCGGTTCCTCTTGAAATATTATTTCAGAGTTTTGGGTAAGAGGAACAATAGACATTAGAGGAGAAAATTTCCCGAAGTGGGAATCATAGGAGTAATTTCCCAATACCAGAAAATCGGTAGACGCGAGTTTGTTCGGGGTATCTAGGTCGGTGATTGTATGCTTCAAATATCTTTCTTTGTCAATTCTGATCATGCTCTTGTATCCCTTTAGTGGTATCCAAAGGTGTGCCCAGTCCATACTAAAATATCCATTCATATTCTCTGACCAGTCACGACTCATCAGTAGTCCATATGCCTCTGGGATATCTACTACAATGATGCCAATTATTTGCATGAAATTAGGATGTGTCGCTATCTTGATCATTACATCTTTGATTTCTCCCATAACTTTGACTTGGGTTCTATCTAGTTGTATGACATGCTTATCACTTTTGAGAGGGACAACACCTAGTTTATTACAAATGACGAAGGGCATTACATTAGAGGACGCCCCAGAATCTACCAAGCAGTTGTGAAGATTCCTGTTAAAAGCTTCGAACGTTAAAAGGAAAGGTGGTACAAAAGGATTCTCCTTCCTACCTTCTGAGTAGGTATTTATGGTTGGCTTGCTTGCCAAATCTGTTGAGGATAGATCCTTCTTCTGGCTGTTGCCTGTAGTTGGGTCTTCTATCGAGCTCAGAGCTTGCAACAAGAAGTATTTTTGCTGAGGAATCTTATATATATCCATAAATAATATATTAGCCTTCAACTTTTTCAAATATTTGACTACGTTGTAATACAGCTTGGGAAATTCCTTGGTATGGATGCTTATAGGATTTTATTTGGGAGAGAAAGGTATTTTTGGGTGATTGGGAGTTAACTTTCTTTGCGGGGCCCGAGCGACGTCGATATTTTTTGAGCCAGGTTGAGCTTTACTACGCGTCTGTACTACCAAAAATTTCGTGGGTTGTTCTTGAGACTCAAACAAATAATCCGAAGACGTGATTACGTCAGGATCCCATATCAACATTACTGTGTCTCATGGTGGTTCAGCTTCTTCCTGATCAAAAATATTCATGGCCGAACTGCTTTACTGTTCAGTCAGTGAGACTTCATCCAGAAAATGATTGGACATTAAATTCATGGCCTGGACCCATTGAGGGCATTCTCTTTCAGAGTGGTTCTCTTGGTGATAGGTGCAGAAATAATTAGAAGAAACATTCCCTAGGTCAATTTTTAGGTTGGCTGGGGGAGGTTCAACTGCTTTGAAAGGATGGTTTCTTTTAAAGAAAGGATTATAGTTTTTTGGGCCTTGGTTTCCTTCCCCTGCGCTTCTTTTCATGTCTATAATCTCATTTGATAGTTTCTTGACCATGCGCTGTAGATCTTCTATATCTCCATTACCTTTATCGAGAGTTTGTTCAGCCAGTTTCCCCAACAGTCTTGTCAAAAGGAGTCCTCTCCTAGGAGGGGGTTGGATTTCTTTTCTTACTAGAGAGGCTTGGAATTATTTACATCCTTTCATATGAAATTCTATGGTATTGGCCTCTTCAAAATTTTCCACGAGGGTTTTCTTGGCGGCTCTTTTAATGAACATGGAAATAGAAGCCGGAAGCGCGTTGGCATAAACCTTAATCTGCAATTCTTGAGTGGGTTTCACCATTGGCTGGAACTTGTTTAAGATGGTCATGAATATTTGATTGAAATATTTGACCCTTTCTTTTTGGGTCATGGTGGCTACAAAAAACTCAACCATCAGGGCTCCTGTAGTAGTTTCTTCTACAAATTTGTCTAGAAAATCCTTTTGGAATTTAGTCCAGCTAGTTATAGATCCTACTGGAAAATTAAAATACCACATGGAAGAAGTGTTTTCAAACATGTAGGGAAAAAGTCTACATAGTACATCTTCATTTTGAACGTTCATAAGTCTGATCGCAAGTATGAATTTCTTGATATGATATTCTGACAAGCCTGAAGTTTCAGGGTCGTACTTGGGGAACAACTTTTCCATGTGTCGGGGAAGATTGTGTACTCATCCAGGGATGGCCACGACATCTCCATCCAACCAAGGATGGTTTTCTTGAAGTGGAACTTCTCTTTCCTCCTCACGACCATTGTTCCCTTCCATATATTCAGATTCAGAGTCAAGCTCTTCGTCTTCCGAAAATCCATTAGGCTCAGGGATGTCGTCAGCTGGCGTCTCGGGTATGAGATCAAGAGGTTCTTGGATTTCGGTGATCACAAAATCTATTAAGTCTTTGACGGAGTGTAAAAAAAATTCATCGGGAGTTCTAACCACTGGTCTACTTTGTTGTTTTCTCTGAGGGAGGATGGATGTTAAGGACAACACGCTGATTTGTCAGGCGTAGGCTTTGGTGATTCTCCTGAATTGATTCACTTCCTCGTGAGGGAGGGCGTAGGGTATTTCAAGGTGAAAAGGTTCTTCCTCAGACTTGGGTGAGTTACCCGTTTCGGGAGTACTCAGTAAGAATGGGTTGTTTTTTGGATGACTAGCCATGCATGTGGACCATTACAAAATTGTAGGATGTTCGAAATGTTATATAAGTTATATATTCAACCATTCATTCTCAGGCCCTCCGTCTAGCACCAATTCTATTGATGGGTCTTAAATCCATTGATTCAACAACATGAACCAAACCCACCACCGAGGTCCAATTAGACTTTGCAACATTTGAGATGGAATGGCTCTCCAGATCTTGCGATCCAGCCAATTTATCGATGGGCTTTGTTTTTTCTTGTGAAGGTTCTCCCTTTAGGTAGGACCATTATTTTTTCTATTTTTATCTTGAGTGGGACTAGTTTGAGAGATGCAATCCCACATAAGCCAACTTGACAAGTAACAAGATTGATTTTCAACTACTGGGAAGGGGTTGAGCTTGGGATAACTCGCTTCTCAAACATGCAGGCAGTGATTCTATGCCAAAGGGCCTAGTACTTATACATTAACCAAATGAAGATCGAATTACTGTCTGAGAAAAACTAATTAACAGAACGAAAACACATATGTAATCAAGATAACGGTAAGAAAAATAATTCATCTACAATAAGATTCATCACATAACAATAGAATGATTTATCTTCATCATTAAGAAAAGAACATTAAAATATTGAACCATATAACTTGACAACAAAATCAATTGCTCTTACTCATTTACTGCATCATTCATGGAACAGGATAGGAAGTAATTCTTCTCTGATTCCAATCACATACATCTGATGAAAATAGCTTGTCTTTGGTCCAAAAGGACTTCTCAATTCATAACAGTCTCAAAATAATTATCAACAACCCAAAAAACAAATAGTTCTTACAACAACCATCGACCCTTGGTTAATCGGTCGATGTCTCTATTTATAATATAAAATTCAACTATAATTAATGACTAAATACAATTCAGGCCAAACAAAAATTTCCACATGGTGTGGTCATCCAACAATTTCTTTAGCAGTCCATCCGGGATTTTTCTTGAAAAGGATGACTTCTTTCATACTCGGGCCAACTGATAAACATATATTCATAGGTTTGAGGCCATGGGACTCTGCATTGTTCCACTAGGGCTACGTATACTCCTTTGATATCTACTGCATGTGTTCATAACTTTACCAAACTGGCATTTAGTAGTTACAACATAGTCTGAGCTTTGATTGGGTATTTCGCGAACAATTGTACTCGTCCGAGCTTCGCATCGGCTATCTTCACACATTCTTCATCCCACAACAAGTCTCGTTCAATGGGTGTCTTGAACACGTTACTTGAATCGATAACTGATCGAGGATTCCACACTCGGAGATCCTAGAAACCTTCATTGCACTGATGATTCATCTTCGGTGTTCTTTTAGAATCCTTCGGCGAAACCATAGGATGAACTTTGTTCGGTAATCAGAAAGATTTCTTTCCTGCAATTAAGATGACGAAGTTTAGCGATTTCAAAGAAATTTGTGATAAGAAGTAAATAAATTGAAAATACTAATACGTACCTGTGTATCCCACTAGTTTCAGTCATTTAATACTTACTTGATCTCAATCACTCCATCAAATGACTTGTGATGACCTGGTCGAAGTCGTCGCTCCTTTGGTTAAAAGGAATTATGTCATCATATCATGGGGTGGAAAATCAAGTGCATGTTGGCATCCCTACATGTTCTTGCTTTTTGAATGAAAAATAACACCTCCTGTAGATTCAATCACCTTATCCCCAAAATATCACTATTTGAGGGTGATTGTTGGGTTATGAAAAAATAATATATTCGATTATTCTTGTTTTACTTTTATTTTTCATTTTCATGCTTGATTCATGAATGTAAGCATGAATCAAGCATGGAAACTCGATTTCACATTATAATTCTATCCAAGGCTTGGTTTTTAAAGATCAATGGGCTTACATCTATTGCATTTTAATGATTTTTCTGAGCTTATCATATACCAATGAAATAATTATGTTGAGTTTCTCTTGGAATGTAAGCTAATCTTTTGGATACTTTGTAAATATACCAAGAATTGATTGATATTTGGAATATAAGCTTGTTCATTTATCATTCTTGGTAAATCAACTTTGATTTTAATTTTTTGATTTTCATTTGGATTGTAAAAACACATCCTCTCCTAACCTTTGCAAATCGAGTATACCCATTACATATCACGGGAATTAAATGCACCTGGAACATACCATGTACTTCATTTTAGTTGGTAGTTTGAATTGACAGATCCCTCATTACGAGCTAGGGTCTTGAGTTATGCTCAGTACTCAAAGCATTCATTACTAGAAATGCCCAAATTTCATGACTGAAACCCCTATTGCTAATGTTATGGTTGCACTGGTGTGTTCCTAGTTTTTCTTCCATCATTTTAGCTCGGGTTTGTCTCTTTCACTGCTATCTCCTAAGAACACAGTGAGTTCAAGTTTTATTTGTTACCATCTGTTTGAACCCTTATGGCCCCTGTCATCTGAGTTGAGCCAAATGACTCCCAAAATTTGTTGCTATATGATGATGCGAGTGATGATCTGAAGAGCCAAGGTTGGGATGTGTTTATTAATAAATTCCAGGGTTATAACTCACAAGTGGCCAAAGAATTCACCCTCACATTTGATGGATGAAAACCCAAGGTGGGTGATATTCAGTTGGAGATCACCAATTTTTTTTTGAGTGAAGCGACAAGGCTCCCTCTCATTGGTCAAAAGTGGTTTCAAAATTCAAAATTGGACGAAGTACCATGGAGTTTGTTCGTCACCTCAAGAAATATTCACTACTGTGACAAAGGTATCTCGGTCTCCCTTCTTAAGATTAGATGGCATGGTTTGTTGGCAGTGTTAAGACAATTTATTACCTTGAAGGATGTTTTGGCTTGGTTTTCCTTTACCACATACAATTGCTCATGCATTTTATTGGATTCCATTTAAACATGCGGTTTTTCCTGCTAAGAAGTTTGTATAAAATGTCAAAGAGATATAAGAAACAAAACTTGGATTCAAGCCTCTTTCACCATGGGTTGATTAAATTACTGTTAGTTCATCATCTGAAAACACTTGGTGAGGATTGGGATGATTTCATAGCCTGTAATGGTTTCGTTACAATAAATCCTGTAGAGACCCCTGTAATGGATAAGCCAATGGTAGAGAAGCCTCTTAAGTTCTCAATTTGCAACCTAGATCTTTTGAATAATAATCCTTGTGAAGAGGCATTGTCCGATCAAATTTTATGTGGGAAACAAGGTTTTAGTTTTGAGTTTATCAAAACTCTTGTGCATGAGCCAAATGTCTACCTTGACCCTACTAACAAATCAAACATTGGAAACCCTCACAAGCAGTCAAAGAAGAATCAAGAAATAGGGTTTCATAACAAGAAGGCTAGTCGACTCATTTCTAAGAATATGCATAATAGAGCCAAAGCTCATGTGAGCTCGATCGAATCGATCGGTATCCATGAGGATTCAGACTCCGAGATTGAGATATTTCTGCAACAGAAAGATTTGAATTGTTCCCAACTAGACCAACCATTCAATTATGTGAATAAAATCCCACTGTGTCTAAAAGACAACAAGGAATTTACAGGTATCAATCTTGGTCAAAGGCCGACAATGGATAGTAGTGGTGTTTTAGCACACAATCACATGCTTCCTCAACCAATTACCCCTGCTGTACATTGGGAAGATTGTTTACATTGGATAGTTCAGTACTACACAAACATCCCCATCCTTCAAGAAAGGATCAAATCTCTTGTGGCTCAAAATGACTCATTGGCAAATGAAAACCATGAGCTCAAGGCCAATGCACAAAGACAAGTAAAACGTTTGAAAAGGACAAGCAATATCATAATAAAAAACACTGACAGTGTCAAGGCCGTGATCAATTATGAGATATTGTGATTAAAATTTTGTTATTAGTTGGATGGTAAGATTGGTTGTTATCACAATTATGCTTTTTTGTTATTTTTCTAATTAATCTAGATTGATTTAGATTTATGTTACCAATAATAAGACTGACTACAAAATCGAGAGATTCTGTAGCCAAGTCAATTTCTCATATAAAATTTAGCAATTCATAGTTAATAAAATATTTGACTTTCTCATTTATTTTTTCAGGATATGATGTATTTGATGCTGATCTTATGGTATGGAGCATACTGGACTTAGTCGATCAACTATCTTCTTTTTACTTATTTTGTAAATAAGAGAATATTCTCATAGATTTTGAAGATTTAGTTTGATATTGAGTGGCTTTAAGCCCTCTATATTTGTAACTTTTAGATCTTTTCGAGATCTGATCCTAGCTTAGAATACAGGAAGTTTAGCTTACATGAACTCTTTAAATACTCTATATTTTGTAATGGAAATCATCTTGGCTGAGGGAAAGAGATGGACGAGTGATTCCAGAACTTAATGAAACAACATATATGCATTTTGGCTTTAGCCTTTTGTTAATGATGTTTTCATTTATGTTTTGTTAATCCTAATACATTAATAGGTCTGATAGCTTTAGACTTAATGATCTATTATGTGCAGGATGTTTACATTATAAATATTGTCTATAATTTTCTACTCAAAACATAAATGTTGTGATCATATCTTCAATTAGAATGATAGGATTTGTCTTTGAATCTTAATTTAATGATAAATTGCATAGTTTACTTTCAGATTTATCTTGTTGTAATTATGTGCAATTATAAGATCACAAGATTATGTTTGTGTTCCCTCTTTTGTCATTAAAATGTAAATGGCCAATACATGTTTTGAATTTCTTTAGAACAATCAAAAGGTTCATTTCAGATTTCTCTCTTGGACGTGGCAATTGGACATTTGTTACTCATATAGATGCTTGGATACACCTCACTAACTCACTGAAAGGTTAACCCCTTTGTATTTTTTTAATTATTTCATCTACATATTAATGAAACCATAAAGTATGGTTCAACTTTTGACTACCCACCCGTCTGTGTTTCATAGTATATTCAATGCAAAATTTGTTAGATTTATAAAGGAAAACAATTTTTTTTTTAAATGTGCTTTCTTTATCTACTTCTTAACATAAATAACTTTCGCATTTGATTTCATAAGTTTTGATTAAAACTTGCAAATTGTAAATGATGTATATAAGTGATATTAGTGTAGTTTCTGCTTAAAAGATCTACAATAGTTATATTATTGCAAATGTACATATACAATATATTCTATCTAGTAATTAGTTAGTTATTTCTTTCTCTTGTTTATTTTATTTTAGGACTTTAGATTGGATAACAGATCCATTAAACCCGTCAGAATGAGTTACACCAAATGGCTTGGGTTATTTAGACAACCCCGAACCAGACTCGTTCTTCCAGTTGATGGACAGTCAATTTCGCCCACCAACAAATGGAACTAGAAGGAGGGCCTGAATACAATTGATGGCACATGGAAGTTGCAAGACTCCTCCCCCACACACTTGCTCCCCTATAGTAACACAAAACCATTCTAAAAAAAATGTTACTTATGAAACAACAACTACCTCGAAAGAAAATCCCCAGATTCCCATTGAGCCTGTAACACCAAACCCTCAATGGTTCGATTTACAAGAAATTGTTCGTCAGTCACTTTTAAGGACATACAGTGCTTTGGCTCATATCAGAAAACTTGGTAGGCCACTGAATCAACCCTTACATTTTTTTGATATCAGAGAATAGCTTGAAGGCACTGGTATTCTTTTAAACCCTCTAGGAGATGATACTATCAATCCTACCGATACACCGACTCTTGGAGCTAGAGGATCTGGTATTCCACCTTTCCCACCTCATTCATCTCCATCCTCTTTAGGAGGAGAGTCATCTGATGAAGGTAGTTCATCATCTAAACCATATCAGCCTTCAACACCACATACACCCATGGAAAACCAAAACAATCCCCCCATACCATGGCTCGATCAAGATGCTGTGGCTATACTGTTATTGGATAAATCCGTAGGTGCAGACTCTAACCGATCTCCCTAGATCCACCTGGATCTAGAACAAAGCAAGACAAAACATGACTCTTTCCTTAGATTTTGACCATTGAATTAAATAGGAGGCAAGAACAAAGAACATACCTTATTATTGCTTCCTATGGTCTTTGTTGCTCCTGCTTCGCTCCAGTGCTTTTGTGTAGTCAAGACCAAGACAACACAAACCAACCAAAGTGAAGAAAACACAATCTATTCAATATTCAATCTATGTATATGATCAAGGAATTATACAATAAAGTACAACAAGCTTTATAGGAAAGAATCATATTACTATATCATATTAAATGTGAAAGAGAGATTACAACCATGGCCTTGATGTCGTAAGGTCCCTTCCAACTTTCCTTTGTTCCCCACACACTTTCACTCCAAGAATTCCGAGAGAATAGATCTAACAATATTCACAATCTATCTTGACAAAGGCAAATCTCAAAGCCACTCCAACCAAGCTAATAATTCCAAGCCAACCAAAAAATCTCAAGAACCAACCAAAAGCTAACTTTCTCCATGAGAAATCCTCTCCTTTTATAAGTTGAAGAGGATAAGGTGAGGAGGTTAGGATTATCCCACTAAATCATGAAAGTGAGTAAGATCCAAACCATTCGGATGCCACCTCACCATAGAAGTTTCTCCTTCTAGAAGATTCGAGAAAACGCTCATTTTTCCCACGTGTAGGCATTCTCGCACCCTATCTATAGAGCAACCTGCGAACATCTCGCACCCTAGCTATAGTGAAACTTCTGAGAATGGGTCATTCTCGCACCCTGCCTATATAGCAACCCGCGAACTTCCTTTTTTATAAGGTTTTTACATAGGAAAATGCAACTTCTTTTCTCAGGAAAATTTCTTCTCCCTTCTCTCTTTAGGAACTCAGGCCACTAACCCCTCTGAAGGTAACATATAGGTTTACATCATTAACGATCATAGGGATGACGAAAATAATTTGTAACATATACCTGGACCCCAACACCCTTTACCAAAACACCCAGAGAAATGGTTACCTAAGTTTGATCCAGATTCTAAGCAAATTGCCGAGGATCACATAAAGAAATTCATGCTAGCCATTAGGCTATGAAGTGTAGAACATGAATATGTATTATGTAGACTTTTTCCTTACACGTTTGAGGGAAACGCCTCTTCATGGTATTTCTCCCAACAACCTCACACCATTGTATCTCGGGACAGATTCAAAACCTTCTTCCTANCCATTAGGCTATGAAGTGTAGAACATGAATATGTATTATGTAGACTTTTTCCTTACACGTTTGAGGGAAACGCCTCTTCATGGTATTTCTCCCAACAACCTCACACCATTGTATCTCGGGACAGATTCAAAACCTTCTTCCTAGAGAATTTCAGAGATGATAAATCTACTGAAGTCTTAGTTATGGAACTTTCCAATTTAAAGATGAACCCTAAGGATAAAGTAAAATAATTTAACCAAAGGTTCCTCACGTTAAAAAACTGAATTCCCATTGATTGAATGCCCGCAAAAAGCCTTATTGTGGCATATTAAACTAAAGATCTGCACAATAATATAGCAATTTGGGTTAAAAGGTATAATAAGTCCATGTTATTGGAAGCCTTCAAGGAGGCAAGCCAAATTGAAAAAGATATCTTGAGCTTGAAAGATAATCTCAGTAGTGAGGCAGAAATAACCCCATCTTCTAGGAAGAAAATAGAAATTCTTACTAGGCCTCCCTAAACCAAAACCCAATCAAAAACTCAAGACTTAGAAAGTTTGCAAAAGGTTGTCCAAAAATTATCGAATCAATTCATAGACTTGAAGAGATCGGCCGAAGAAGCATCCTCAAGAAAAGGAAGTTTTAAACCTCCTTTCAAGAAGCCTTTTCCCCCCAACCGTCCAAATCCAACCCCTGAAGGTCTAAATTTTGAAAGCTTACAATACGCTCTGCAAACTATCCTTGAAGCACATGATAACTTGGCCCCTCCTGAAAGTTCGGAAGACATAGTCGAAGAAGAAGTACTTGAAGAAGAGGAGTCATCTCCCAATATCTTCAGAGATTTATCCGATAGTATTTTTCAAGAAAACTTTGAAACTTTCCACCCTTACAACACTAGAAGCAAAAAACAGAGTAAACCCTCTTCTGAAATGAGTAATAATGTGCCCCCGAAATAATTGAAACAGTTGAAACAAGCTGAAACAATTGAAACAAGTTGAAACAAAACATAATTTAGCAACCCCAGTTTTAGAGTATGATTTGATTGAGGACTTGAAAAAACTCAAGGCTAATATTCCTGTTTATGAGCTTTTGAAATTCCCTCTTCTTCTCCAAAAAATGATTAAGAATATCGCATAAAATAGTAGAAACAACAATCTAAACAACAAGAAAATTGCATAAATTAGTTCTAAAACAACTCAAAAGATCCCTGCTAAAACGACACCTAAACCCCAAGATAAAATAGATCTCACTAAAAAAACTATATCAAATGTAGATAAAGTAATTTCAGGGACAGTGGCTAAAAATCAAGAAAATTCTGCTGTTAATACTCGCAAAAATGTCCCACCTTTCTTGTTAACTTTTGAAATTTTCAATAGAAATGTACATAATTGCATGGTAGATTCCAATGCATCATCAAATGTGATGCCCTTGTCTATTTTCCAAAACATTAACGCATAATTTCAACCTTCCAGTCTTAAAATCATTCATCTCGATCAGACGTACGTTAAGGTAATCGATGAACTAAAGAATGTGTTCGTTAGGTTATCTTCTAATCCTAAGGTTCACCAAATTATTAACATCATTGTTTTTGACGTTCCTGTAGTCTATGGTTTATTTTTGAGCAGGGATTGGTTCGAGCAACTACATGGTTACTTTGCAATAGATTGGTCGCATTTATGGCTCCCAGAAAATGGACAGCCAAACAGAATCAAGATTAACCGTGAACGTTATCTCAAACACACCGTGACAGATTTGAATGATGCAAATGAACCATTTACTGCGTCCACTAATTTACTTGAAATGCAGGGAATGAACACCTTCTTTGGTAATTTCATCGCCGAAACTTCCCCCATTACCGATCCGGAGCAACAATTAGAACTCGTGACCTGTACTCAGTCGTTAGAGTTTCCCAATGTGCCAAACACTGCCAATGAAGCTCAGATATGGTCACTTTACTTCGATGGATCCAAATCCAAAGAAGGATTTGGTGTAGAATGTGAACTCATTGACCCCGCAGATAATAAGACTCTCATTGCTTGTCGATTGGAGTTCGAGTTCACTAACAACACCACTGAGTATGAGGCACTTTTGCAAGGACTCAGGAAATCTGTAGATATGAACGTAAGGAACTTAATGGTTTTCAGTGACTCAGAAATTGTGGTCAGACAGGTAAGAAATTCCATACATTTCCTATCACCACATCTGAAAAGTTACCAAACTGAAGTATGGAATCTAATGCACAAATTTTCAGCATTTAATATAAATTCCATTCCTAGATTAAATAATTCAGAAGAAGATTTGTTAGCTAATGTCGCTTCTAAATTTTTTCCTGTAGAAAGTCTTTCTCCAAATGCATTTTCAATTGAATTATTGTTCAGGCCATCAATCCCAGATAACATTACCAATTGGAGAATCTTCGATGATGACCAAAAAATCATCAACTTCTTGCATATGGAGGACACTTTCCAAGGTGCAATTATCAATGAAGGCACTCACGATGAAAACCTCCACAAGTTCTCGGTAATATAAGATCCTATATCTCCCCAATTGGCATATGATTTGGTAAACTCTATTCCTAAATCCGTGGCAAGACTAGAAATTTTTTATGACTTGCATGATAAGTTTAGAGGGTTAGTAAATTTTAAAACGAAAATCTCTTCACTAGTTTATGAAACGATCAACTTAGGGACTAGAGAAAATCCCCAAAACATTAATCTGGGAAAAGGATGTTCCGAGAAAGAACGATCTGCTTTTATAAAATTGTTTAAGGAATTTAAAGACTTTTTCCCTTGGATGTATGATGATCTAAAAAATTTTGATCCTAATATCATACAACATGTCATGCCCATGAAACCCCATACTCAACCTTTTCAGCAGAAGCTGAGAAAGATGCACCCTAAGTTGGAACCCACTGTCAAGAAAGAATTAAATAAATTATTAAATGCAAAGATAATTTTCCTGATGAGACACACACAATGGGTGTCTAATCTAGTTCATGTAAAGAAGAAGAGCACTGAAATCCGACTCTATGTCGATTTTCGTAACTTGAACCGAGCTTCAGACAAAGATAATTATCCCGTTTCGCCAATGGAACAAATTCTCCAACAAGCCTCCGGTCCCGAAAGACTATCTTTGTTAGATGTTTTTTCAGGATACGACCAAGTCCTAATGTCTCCCTCGGATCTACTCAAAACCACTTTTCGTACCCCATGGTGCACCTACGCCTGCAGGAAGATGCCTTTTGGGCTTATAAATGTCGTGGCCACTTTTCAAAGAGAAATGGACATTTCTTTTCATGGCCTCTTGAATCAATCAGTAGTGGTCTATCTTGATGATGTAACCATTTTCTCTAAAAACAAGAAGGACCATTTGTCTCACCTTAGAGCTATCCTCGAACGATGCCACAAGTATGGCATATCTATCAACCCTAAGAAATTGGTCTTTGCAGTTGAGCAAGGCAAATTACTCAGGTTCATAGTATCCAAAGATGGAATGATTATCGATCCTGAAAGAACTGGAGATATTGCTAAACTCTCCCCTCCCTCTTCCAAGAAAGCCATGCAGTCATTTCTAGGAAAGATTAACTTTGTCAGAAGGTTTGTCCCAAGTTTCTCAGAAATGGTAAGGCCTATGTAAACTAGTTGTTGATTCAGTTAAAGAACAAGAAAGTCAAATCAATTCCTTAATTGTAGATCAACATGACATGAAACAAATCAGCTGTACACAAGTTGTCTCTAACTCTTGGTTTGATGATATTAAGTTTTATTTAACACATGGTTCTTCTCCCCACCATATTGATCCAAAAAAAAAAAAGAGCACTAAGACTAGAATCTGCACCTTTCCAGTTCACAAACGACGTATTATTCCAAAAGAATTTTGATAGAGTTCTCATGTGTTGTTTAGAAAAGGATGAAATAGAGAGAATATTATCTGAACTTCATGCAGGTGAAGCCAGTGGGCATTTCAGTGGAGACACCACTGCTCACAAAGTATTAAGAGATGGGTACTATTGGCCCATGTTATTCAAAGATGCCCATGCATTATTTCGTAAATGCATAATCTGCCAAAAGGCTACTGGGTGAGTAAAAAAGGCAACATTTCCTTTGCAACCTGTTTCGGTAGATTCACCTTTTCAACAGGGGGGTCTCGACATCATAGGGCCAATTAACCCAACTTATTCACAACAACATAAATACATCATTACAACAACGGATTATTTTACCAGATGGTCCGAGCCTACACTGTTGAAAGTGGTAAACACTAATCAGGTGATATCTTTCCTTGACACGAATATCATTACTAGATTCAACATTCCCGAATGTTTGGTATTTGATAATGATTGTTACTTTTCATCCCTTAATATGAGAAATTTTTCTTTGGAGAAATGGATCAAACTTAAGTATTCTGCCAGCTATTACCCCCAAGGAAACGACCTAGCAGAATCAATGAATAAAAATTTGATCAAGATCATCAAGAGGACAGTTTCTGAAAACCACAAGAATTGGCACAATGTGATTTTTAATGCTCTATGGGCTGATATGGTGACTCCGAAGACCTCTATTGGTAATTCTCCTTTCTTTCTCATCTACAGAAGAGAAGCAATTCTACCTCCTCATGTTCTACTTCCCTCTCTGCAATTATCGCAGAAAGTTCAAGAAGAGGACTACCCTCCTCTTGAAAGTTGAATTAATGCCTTGTTGAAACTAGAAGAATTAAGAGCACAAGCAAAGGAGAGACTAGATCATCATCATCAAATTGTGAAAGGATGGTTTGATTCAAACTCTGCTTTGGATAGAAACTTTGAGGTAGGATATTTGGTTCTCAAGTGGGATAAACCTCACGAAGGAAAAGAGGAACACACCAAGTTCCAGAACCTGTGGTTTGGGCCTTTCGTAATCGCTGAAAAACTAGGACCCAGCTCCTTCCATCTACAAAGTTTACAGGGACATCCAGACATCTTCCCAGTGAATGGCCAAGCTCTCAAGAAGTATTTGTCCTGATAAATTTTAGACCCACCTTTGTACATATTTTTTCTGTTTTCATTTTGTTTTCTGGTTTTTGGTTCTTTTCATTTTGTTTGTTTTCGTTGATCTCTGGATAAGTTTATGTCAGTGTCACCTTTTAGTTCATGAAGGGAAACCAAAATTCCTCATTATGAATAAAAAGTGAAGGACTTTCAGAGCATCAATGATGTAACTTTCTAAAATGCAGATTAGCTGAAGAAACTTTCTGTTCAGGTTAGGTTTCCTGGTTTCACTTTATAATTTTGAGCATACATGACCATCATTAAATCTCTTTACATTGTCCCTGTTTTAAACAAAACAACTCAAGTATGCATTCCTGTCCTCAAAAAATTAGTCTCATCATAAAACTAATTTCAGATCGTAATAAAGGTTATCAGGCAATAAATTAAAGGCTGAAAAATATCAAGTGTTCTGAAAACTGAAATTTTCAGCATCACCTCGCTCTTCTGAAAATCCATTAAATTTACGCCGAATTGAAAATAATTTCCAGAGAGTTGTGGGAAGTGTTTGTAAAACCACCGAGATACTGACCAGGTCTGATGGCAGTGGGTAAATGCATACATGATGCTAAGAAAACTTCACTGGGGTACTGTACAGGCCTGCTGGCAGCGAAGCGATGTTGGATTGAAGAAAATTATTAGGTATAAATTTTGATATCAGTCATAATTTCCCTTCGCTTATACTGAAATTTCTTGGACAGGGTAGAGGCGTCAGAGTGGGGTTATTGACATCCCTATCGAGGCTATAGATGCATGTTGGTAGCAGTGGCCTTGTCAATAGTATCAAAGACATTGGCTTAAATATCATTGCTCTCTTAATTAAAATTTGTAACCAGATTTCATTGAACAGGAAGATATCTGAAGCTGGACTGTGTAATGATTGTTGAAATTTGATTGAGATGCTTGATGTCATTCACTAGTTCTTTGATCTATAATCATTCTAAGAAGTCGTAACATGAACTCGTCGGTGATGCAAAGCTAACTACTTCTCCCAACAAGTTGCCACTATTGGAAGCCCTACATGTTCTTGCTTTTTGAATGACAAATAACACCTCCTGTAGCTTCCATCACCTTATCCCCTAAATATCGCTATTTGAGGGTGATTGTTGGGTTATAAAAAAAAAGATATTCAATTATTCTTGTTTTACTTTTATCTTGCATTTTCATGCTTGATTCATGACTGTAAGCATGAATCAAGCATGAATCAAGCATGAAAACTTGATTTCGCATTATAATTCTATCAAAGGCTTGGTTTTTAAAGATCAATGGGCTTACATCTATTTCATTTTAATGATTTTTCTGAGCTTATCATATACCAATGAAATACTTATGTTGAGTTTCTCTTGGACTGTAAGCTAATCTTTTGGATACTTTGTAAATATACAAAGAATCGATTGACATTTGGACTATAAGCTTGTTGATTTAACATTCTTGGTAAATCAACTTTGATTTTAATTTTTTGATTTGCATTTGGATTGTAAAAATGCATCCTCTCCTAACCTTTGCAAATAGAGTATACCCATTACATGTCATGGGAATTAAACGCACCTGGAATGTACCATGTACTTCATTTTAGTTGGCAGTTTGAATTGACAGATCCTTCATTACGAGCTAGAGTCTTGAGTTATGCTCTGTACTTAAAGCATTCATTACCATAAATGCCCAAATTTCACGACTGAAACCCCTATTGCTTATGTTATGGTTGCGCTGGTGTGTTCCTAGTTTTGCTTCCATCGTTTTAGCTTGGGTTTGTCTCCTTCACTGCTATCTCCTAAGAAAATAGTGAGCTCAAGTTTTCTTTGTTACCATTTGTTTGAACCCTTATGGCCCTTGTCGTCCAAGTTGAGCGAAATGGCTCCCAAACTTTGTTGCTATATGATGATGCGAGTGATGATCTGAAGAGACAAGGTTGGGATGTGTTTATTAAGAAATTCCAGGGTTATAACTCGCAAGTGGACAAAGAATTATCCCTCACATTTGATGGATGCAGAGCCAAGGTGGGTGATATTCACTCGGAGATCACCAAATTTTTTTCGAGTGAAGCGACAGGGTTCCCTCTCACTGATCAAAAGTGGTTTAAAAATTCAAAATTGGACGAAGTACCCTGGAGTTTGTTCGTCACCTCTAGAAATATTCATTGCTATGAAAAAGGTATTCCAATCTCCCTGCTTAATATTATATGGCATGGTTTGTTGGCAGTGTTAAGACAATTTATTACCTATGAAGGCTGTATTGTCTTGGTTTTCCTTTACCACATACGATTACTCATGCATTTTATTGGATTCCATTTAAACATGATGTTTTTCCTGCTAAGAAGTTTGTATAAAATGTCAAAGAGATATAAGAAAAAAAACTTGGATTCAAGCCTCTTTCACCATGGGTTGATTAAATTACTGTTAGTTCATCATCTGAAAACACTTGGTGAGGATTGGGACTGTTTCATAGCCCATAATGTTTTCATTACAATAAATCCTATAGAGACCCCTATAATGGATAAGCCAATCATAGAGAAGCCTCTTAAGTTCTCAATTGGTAACCCAGATCTTTTGAATAATAATCCTTGTGAAGAGGTATTGCCCAATCAACTTTTATGTGGGCAACAAGGTTTTAGTTTTGAGTTTATCAAAACTCCTGTGCATGAGCCAAATGTCTACCCTGACCCTACAAACAAATCCAACATTGGAAACCCTCGCAAGTAGTCAAAGAAGAATCAAGAAATAGGGTTTCATAACAAGAAGGCTGGTCGACTCATTTTGTGGAATCTATGTAATAGATCCAAATCTCATGTGAGGTCAATCAAATCGATTGAGATCCATGAGGATTTAGACTTCGATATCGAGAAGTTTCTGCAATAGGAAGATCTGAATTGTTCCCAACCAGACCAACCATTCGATTATGTGAATAAACTCCCATCATGTCTAAAAGACAACAAGGAATTTACAGGTATCAATCTCGGTCAAAGGCCGACAGTGGATAGTAGTGGTGTTTTAGCACACAATCACATGCTTCCTCAACTGATTACCCCTGCTGTACATTGCAAAGAATGTTTACATTGGATAGGTCAGTACTACATAAACATCCCCATCCCTCAAGAAAGGATCAAAGCTTTCGTGGCTCAAAATGACTCATTGGAAAATGAAAAACATGAGCTCAAGGCCAATGCACAAAGACAAGTGAAACGTTTGAAAAGGATATGCAATATCATAATAAAAAACGCTAACAGTGTCAAGGCTATGATCAATTATGAGATCTTGCGATTCTAATTTTTTTATCAGTTGGATGGTAAGATTGGTTTTTATCACAGTTATGCTTTTTTGTTATTTTTCTAATTAATCTAGATTGATTTAGATTTTTGTTACCAATAATAAGACTGGCTACAAAATCGAGAGATTCTGTAGCCAAGTCAATTTCTCATATAAAATTTAGCAATTGATAGTTAATAAAATATTTGACTTCCTCATTTTTTTTTTCAAGATAGGATGTATTTGATGTTGATCTTATGGGATGGAGCATGATGGACTTAGTCGATCAACTATCTTCTTTTTGCTTATTTTGTAAATAGGAGAAAATTCTCATAGATTTTGAAGATTTAGTTTGATCTTGAGTGGCTTTAAGCCCTCTATATTTGTAACATTTAGATCTTTTTGAGATCTGATCCTATCTTAGAATATAGGAAGTTTAGCTTACATGAACTCTTTAAATACTCCATATTTTGTAATGGAAATCATCTTGGTTGAGGGCAAGAGATGGACGAGTGATTCCAGAACTTAATGAAACAACATATATGCATTTTGGATTTAGCCTT
>ML799136.1:432112-450645 GCA_009831015.1 Picea engelmannii | reverse complement strand
TGGTGATTTCTCCTGAATTTAAAGGGGAAATCCCTTCGATACAATCATTACAAAGCATATCTGAATCCTACACTAAATCGGATCTTCTTTCTAAATCAGCATAGGATGTCCTATTCTCACGCAACCGAATTCTAATACAGGAGCTGAACGAGGTATTGCTGTTACGGTTGGTGTAACAACTCCTCATAGCTGCTGATGCTGTTTCAACATCGCAATTCACGGGCTGTTTCAGCCACGTGAATTGCACCCCTTGATTGTGTCGGCCTTGACTGCTAACTGTCACGGCTCGTGTTTCAGCATCGTGGCGGTCTCCTCTGTGTTTCAACATCTGCACTTCTAAACTGAGTGACAGCTCCGTGTTTCAGCATCTGCATCCTCGAACTATGTATTTGTTCCGTGTTTCAGCATATGCGACCTTAGACTGTGTAGCAGCTCCGTGTTTCAGTATATGCGTCCTCGGAATGTGTAGCAGCTTCCGTGTTTCAGCATCAGTTCAACAACGACTCTGGACAGTTCTGTGTTTCAGCATCAACCTTTAATACTATTCTGCAAATATGGACACTTATGCACTTCTAATCAATGGTTAAGTACGAGAGTGATGTAAAATATCATGCAAAACAGATTATACATGTAGTGATGAGAAAGGACGTTGTATACCTTGGAATGATCAGATGAAATGATAGTATAAGTCTAAATACAGGTGATCCAGGGTATAATAATGGAAAAAAGTATGGGCAAAAAGGTACAATATGTGGTCCTAACACTCCCTTTATCACTTTCCCTTATGGTGGGGGTCATATACCCCCTTCATCCCCCTTGCTTAGCGGTGCTCCTCAGCACTCTGTCGGGCCTAACATACACTTTTTTGGAGCAGGTAGTCAAGCACTCCCTCCTTATAATATGATGGTTGGTTTGACACCTTTCTCTTTATTTGGTGAATTTGGTAACAACACTTTCTCATCAACTGCCATTTCTGCTGAGGGCAACCCCAGTTATGGACAACCACATTCTGTATAAGGTACTATTCCTGCACAGGGGTCACACTTAGGAATTCCTTCCTCACAAGGATCTTGGAATCCATGGGAGGGACCATTCCCCTTGCCAGGGATGCTAATCAGGGGAAACCCTTTCCATACCCAGTGGAACCCTGGGAAAGGCCCAATGCCTATGCTCGTCAGATTGACAAGGGGCAACCCCTCCCAAAATCCTTGGAATGCGATGCAATCTTAGCCCTTTACATCGTATTATAGGAACCAACAGATGATGTCTCAACAAGAGCCCAATCCATACACTAGTCATGGTCATGGTTATTACCAGAGCCCTGGCCAACAACCTAACTTTTCCTGGAAACCTGGTCCCAGTCAAACCCTAGGCTCCTTTTTCCCTGACTACAATCCACAACCCAAACTACCATTTTTGGCAACCCTGTACTTGCCAGATTTGACAAGGCTCTTAAATGACCCCATATGTCATGATCCCAGTTGGCCTGCCATGTTGACCAAGTTACCTTCAGACATTCCAAATTTTGAGGCCAAGCCTAATGAAGATCCCGGTGATCACGTGACTACCTTCCACTTATGGTGCTTGTCCAACTCGTTAAGAGACAAATCCGTTCAGTTGCGATTGTTTCAATGCACTCTCATAGGGAGTGTTGTGAAATGGTAAATTGAGCTCGATCGCTCACAATACTCTTCCTTCGCTGAATTGGTGGGTTTTCTGAACCATTTCCAATTACCTGTGAGATATGACGTCGTGAAAAAATTGCTGGCTAATTTTGAGCAGACAAAAGCGGACCATATCTTGGATCATATCCGAGAATGGAGATGCCGAAAGTGTTTGATCAAAGTGCCAGTCCCACCAGCATTCCTACTAGAGTAGTTACTTAAGTCTTTGGTACCCCAATTATCTAAATATGTTGCAACGTCCAAAGTGTTTTCCGAGGAAGACACGATAATGAGAGCGCAACAACTAGAGCTAATTTACTCTCAATCTGGTTTACTCTACGAGATTTTTTCGGATTCACTGAGGTCAATCCTTGACAAAAATAGGCAAAGGTTTGGACCACATGTTGATGGAATTATTGGTTCAGCACAAACCAAGCCCACTGATCCATTGTCAAATCAATTGCAACAATTGTCGATACAAAAGACAACAGCTAGCCAAACCATTGGTTCAGTTATTCCCCCTACCCAAAAGTCATATGTACACAGTGTGCAAATGAAAAACCCAAAGGCCACCCAACAACCCGACAGAAAGAAGAAACAACGAAAAAAGGGTAAGGGGTATAAGAAACCCACTGAAAATGCTGGAAGGGGCGACACTGAAAATAAAAAGTCAAAGTATCATTGTAATATTTGTAAGGAAGACCACCCGACCCATCAGTGCCCTTGGCTTGCAGAGGCTCAGAATTTATTGGCATAACAACAACCTGCTGTGTTAACGAACCCATTCCCTCACGAGAAAAATATAACTCAAGCCTCCTTGAGCATGAAAGGGGGCAGTCAAGGACCCCCTCTGTCTACAAGTAATCCTTCATCCGCAAATGTGTATATGGTGAAAGGTGATTCCTATATAACGACTAGAGCACATGATTACGGAGAGTTAGGCACCTCTGAGAAGGGAAAATAAGATGAAAACCCACCTCTCCCTCTTCAGATTGAGAAGACATTGGGAGAAACAATGACGCACATCCCAAAAGGTGGGTTCAAGAAATATTCTTACAACCCAAATGCAAGGGCTGCCCATAACTACTCTGTGGTGGAGGATTTATCATAAATCCCTTGTGCGATGTCTGCTTTGGAAGTCCTCCAAAGTTTCCCTTCCCAGAGAAAGGCCCTGTTAGCTGCCCTAGGCTCTTCCGAGACTTGTAATATGGGAACAATCATGCTTGATACCTCTGACTTAAAACTTCGTCTTCCTTACCACGTTGCTTTTCAGATAGTAGTGGCTTATACCATGAAATTTTTTACCCAAAATATTTTCTGTATAGTGGTGGATGAGGGTGCCTCGACATGTGTGATTTATTTGGTGTGTTGGAAGGCAATCAACCAACCCATTTTGTCTCCATCACCTACTCTACTTACATATTTTAATGGTTGTTCTGTCCAACCACATGGGACCATCCCCTCTTTCCCCGTGTAGTTGGGGGGAAAAACCGTGTCTGTCAAAGTTGAAGTGGTCGATGCATCCCTTGACTATAATATTTTGTTAGGCAGGAGTTGGACCTATGCTATGCAAGAAGTGGTCATGATAATGTTCCAGGTCTTGTTGTTTCCTCATGAGGGACGAATTGTGACCATTGATCAATTATCCTTCTCCCGTCCCGACCGTTCATCGGGATTCTCCATGGTCCCGATGATTGATAACCCCTAGTGTTGCATTGTTAATGTAGGGGTTGGTCTATGCCCATCATTGATGGGTACTTTCTATTACCCTCATCTAACCGACAATGTCCATTATATGATGGATGTCCCCGACCAACCTTGGGTTGAAAATTTTCAAATCTTGTCGTTTCGCATGATGTATTTTCACGATCCGTGGACCCTTCCTTCCCCATCCACTACGATGGAAGGGACAAAGCACCATGACATGGCCATGCATTTTTCCATGAAAAAAGTTTCATACTCGATCATTCAACGAGATTCTGCTAACCCCGATCCAACTCCAACATGAGAGTTAGATTTGGTGCTCGAGCCTATCTGGGCTCAAGGTTCTCTTGCTGATACAGATTATTTAGACTTAGTATTGCCTTCAGACGAAGCTATTATTGAGGCAATGACTAGTCTAGAAAGACCCTGGGATGATCTTCATCAAAGAGCTTACTTCCTCCCAGAGTTGAGATGAATTGAAGTAGGAGAATTCACTCTGACCATGAATGGAGACAAAGATTGTCCAATCAATCCTTTGGAAACACACGTGGTTTACACTGAAGGAAATATGTCCACAATAGCCAAGACGATACCTATTGACATCTCCAAAACCCCTGGCATTGTGGAGAATATATTTGTTGGAGAAAACTTCTCCCTCGAGGAAATTCAAATCGAAACAGATTTATTTAAATAATTCTGCGACATCTTTGCCTTGTCTTACAAGGAAATGCCAAGCATAGACCCAAGAATTGTTGAACATGAAATCACGACTTATCCCAATGTCAAGCCATTCCAGCAGAAGCTTCGTCCGGTCAATCCTAGGAAAGAAGCAACTATCAAGGCTGAAGTAGAGACACTACTTAAAGATGGTTTCATCTACCCCATCCAATTGACTCAATGGGTGTCGAATCCCATGCCAGTGAATAAAAAACAAGGCACAATTCGTGTATGCACGGACTTCCATGATCTGAACAAGGCCTACCCAAAAAGTAATTTCCCCATGCCATTTATTGACCAGATAGTCGATGAATGCACAAGATGTGAGGCCTTTTCGTTCATGGATGGTTTTTTAGGATACAATCAGATACAAATCAAACCCGAAGACCAACAAAAAACCGCTTTCATCTGTCCATGGGGTAAATTCTCTTATCGTAAGATGCCTTTTGGTCTGAAAAATGATGGAGCTACGTTTCAGTGGGCCATGTCTTTTTCTTTCCACAACCTCAAACACATAGTCGAGGCTTATCTCGATGATTTAGTGTCACGATCTCGCAAGAGAGATGATCATCCAGAACACCTCTAACTTATCCTTGAACAGTGTCACTACTACCAAATCCGTTTGAATCCAATCAAGTGTAGTTTTTGCATCACATCAGGTCGTCTGTTAGGTTTCATCATTTCGACAAGAGGGATCATGGTCGATCCTCTCAAGGTTGAGGCAATAGTTCAATTTCCTCCTCCGTGCACCATACCTCAGCTTCAAAGTCTGTAGGGAAAAACAAATTTTCTACGCCGTTTCATTGAAAACTATGCCAAGATCACAAAGGTTTTTATGTGTTTATTGAAGAAGGACATTCCTTTTCATTGGGACAAATCCACTCAATGCTCTTTCACAGCATTGAAAAGCGCCCTCATATCAACCCTTCTACTTCGGCCACCCAATTATAATAAATATTTCCTATTATACTTGGCTGCTACAGAGTCGACCATCGGTATGGTCTTAGTTCAGGAGGATGATTTACTCTCAGAATACGTGATTTATTACCTGAGTCGAGGCCTAGTTGGCCAGAAACTCAATTATTCCCATATCAAAAAACTTGTGTTTGCAACAGTTCATGCTGTCCAATAGTTCCGTCATTATATTTTGTTTCGCAAGACCACCGTCATTGCCATCGTGAATCCATTTCAATACATATTGACACGAAGAGTCATCGGTGGAAAAAATCAGTAGATGTATAGTTATCCTCCAAGAATTTGACTTGGAATTCATTTTGGTGAAATCCAAAAAGTCGATGGTATTCGCGGAACTCATATCATAACTTCTGGTCGAATCATGTGATGTTATACCCGACGAGTCGCCTATAAAATGAGACATGTTTTTGATCATGTCTTTTGACCCCTGGTATGGAGATTTGCTTGTCTACCTCCAGACTTTGAAGTGTCCCGCCTTAGATTCTCATGATGAGCGTCACCATATACACCATCAGGCTAAGAATTATCTTATACTCAAGGACACATTGTATCGTCGAGGTGTAGACTGCATCCTTCGTCGATGTCTCTCATGAAGAAGCGGAAATCATGCTTAACGATTGCCACACTGGAGCATGTGGTAGTCATTTGTATGGGTTGGAAAAAACCCAAAATATTCTATGATCCGGTTACTTCTGGCCGACATTAATCAAATATTGTGTTGAATCGGTCAAGAAGTGCCACCCGTGTTAGATCTTCTCTCGAAATATGAGGGCACACCCTGCTCCCATGTTTCTCGTTATTACCATTGGTCCCTTCACTAAATGGGGGATTGATTACACTACATGCCACCCCCCTTCAGCAAGGGGGCACTGCTATATCATCGTATCAGTAGACTACTTCATGAAGTGGGTCAAATCTATGCCAATGTTCAAAGATGACGAGGATACAACAACTCTCTTTTTGTTCAACCAGATAATCACAAGGTTCGACGTCCCAAGAGAGATTGTCACTGACCATGGAAGTCACTTTCAGAACAAAATGATGTCTGAGTTAACATCAAAGCTTGGGTTGAGGCAAGACCATTCATCACCTTATTACCCCCAAGTGAATGGTCAGGTGGAAGCTGTAAATAAATATCTTAAAACCTTTCTACAGAGAACGATCAATTTAGCCAAGTCAAATTGGCATTTGATGTTGTATTCGACATTATGGGCTTATCAAACATCTGTTAAGACTGCAACCAATTTCTCACCTTTTCAAATTGTTTACAGGATGGAAGAAGTCTTGCCTATAGAATGCCAGATCCCATCATTAAATTTGGCCTTACATTTATTTCCAGATACTTCACCACTTGAAGAACAGTTACTATACCTTGAACAAATCAATGAACAAGGCCGTGTTGTGGCCTTGTCTAACGAGGCTCATAAACAAAAAGTCAAGTGTTAGTATGATTGGTCCCTTCATCCTCAAATTTTCTTTGAAGGCGACCTTGTCCTGATCTATGACCAAGATAAGGACCCCCTGGGGGCAAGCAAGTTCAAACCCATGTGGTTCAAACCTTTCATCATGAAATAAGTACTACAGAAGGGTGCTTATCCTTTGGTGGACTTTGAGGGAATTTTTTTGGCAGAGCCTAGAAATGGGCTATACCTCAAGAAATATTACTCATAGGTGGGTCACCTTGGGTGACATTTTGTAATATATGTATAGTCTTTGTACTATTACTTTTTGGGTTTTTGGTTTTATGGATGTGTCATTTTTTGATTTCATATTCTTCACTCTGGTAGATTGCAAGTGAACCAGAGGTGGTCGTTGGATTCGTGGATGGCGCTAGCTGGCACACTTAGAGGCTTGCCTCCGCAGCTTGGGTAATTTTCAGACCTCAGGGCCAACTGCTATCTTCAGGAGGTATATGTTTAGGTGACACCACAAACAATGTTGCCAAATATAGTGTAGTTATTGAGTTACTTCATGATGCTTTGTCACTTGGTATCTCTCACCTCCAGGTCTATTTAGATGCTCAGCTGGTTGTGTCTCAGTTAAATGGAGTCTACCGTGTTCATGACCCTACTCTACACTGACGATTCCTTAGGGTACATCTCTTAGAACGAAGCTTTGATTATATTACATATTTTCATATTCCTAGGAGATTAAATCAAGTTACAGATACCCTAGCTAATCAAATATTAGATTGGCATATTGCACACATGTAAGAAAGACACACACATGCACATGTAAATAAATTTGTAAAGTAGCTATAATCTGTTGTTCCAGAGTCTGTAATTAAGGCTTAGAAGTACAGTGTCTAGGCATCCGAAAGTGGGTAAAGGGTAGAGAAGAGAGAAACGTAAACCTTCGATAAGGGAAAATAGGGAAGATTTCTACGTTGGCATTGTCTAGCTTCCAACTATTCTTGGATGGTTATATCTTGTTCAATCGCTACCCATGAATGCTCGAGTTCAACCTGGGTAGTAGCTATTTTAAGAATAGTATCGAAAATGTTTAAGGCAATGTGTGTTTGATTTGATAATCCAGGTTCGATATTGGGCTGAGTTGGTATAGGGACAATCATGGAGGAACAGTAAATTAAGAAAACCTCAGAGGGAAATTAAGTGTTGTCTCAATTCAGTCATATAAAAGAGAGTTTATGGTTTCAGGAATAAAATGGGATGAAAATCAAAGGCTCTTTCCCATAACTGAGTTATATTAATGAAAAATGTATGAGGTGGGAGAAAACATTTAGCTGTCCATCGAGTAAGGCTCCTATCAAGCGAGAATCTCACGTATAAACAAAAGAAGAAAAATGTAAGGAAATAACCTGATGAAGCATAAAATATATATAGAATTCTAAAAGTGTTGACTGGTCTTACACCTGCTGATAGCTGGTACAGAGGAAAAATAGTAAACAATTATAGAAAACCAAAATTCATTCGCTATAGTAGAGGTTGTACTAAATTACAACGAAGCATTCATCAGATACGAATATGAAAAGAAACAAAATATGAGATACAAGAAAACAAACTCATAACATAGTCGTGACGGAATTGAGAATCTTCAGATTTTCTTTGTATTAAATCTCAAAATGTAAAATCTCTGTTACAATTGACACAAAAAGGTCCAACCCTTTTTCTTTCTTTCTATGGTATATTTATACAATTTTACAATAAGATGGAATCTCAATCGTTGCAAAATTTTTTAGTTATGATAGGGAGGAGAGAAATCGCTCCATTTCTTCTTCTTTATATTTACTTGGTGCCAGAAGCTTGTCCTCGTGCGTGCTCGGGACAAGTGACACATCTTTCAACCAACAAAGATATCAGCCTTGATGGTTCTGCTTGACAGTTGGCTTCAAAAGAGTAACAATCTCGAGTTAATTGTGGCAGTTTGTCTTCCATCTGTCTGTCTATGATATCAATAGCACATAATTGCGCACTTGGTTTAATCATACATTTGTCTATTTGGACTATGTCCGCCATAGTCACTTGTGAGATCTCCGCTGAATCTCTTTATCAAGTCACTGAGATGTCTGCCATAGTCACTTATATCAAGTGAGATTTTTGGCATATTCATTTGAATCAATGCCTCGGCATTACCTCCGCTATTAATGCCCAACATACTACCATCTATAGAGCTAAAATCCTCCTCTAAGGATTTCGTTACTCTCTTGGCTTGCAGCTTGCCTTCCGAGATGCTGTGCTCCCATTCTTTCAATAGAATGTTTCCTCTGGTCTGCTCCAAAATGGTGAACCTGGGAGTACTTCCTAGATCCCTATTGTTTGTGGCTATCACAGCCTCTTGGAAGGTGACCCGTGATGCTCCAGCTTCCCTTTCTCTAGTAGTTAAATCCTCCAACACTTGATTAACCAACAAACAGTTGTCCTAAATCACCTCCACCTTGGCGAGAAAATTTCGTTGGGCCGCAGAGACTCTGCTCTGAATCTCCATCACCTGGGATTGAAACATCCCAATATTTATCACTTTGCTTTCGGTGATTTCCACCCTAGCCTGCAACTGTTCGATCAAATATTTTTGCTGGCTCGCTTGCATCTAACCATCCCGAGCCACCAGTTGTGCTTGTTCGAGCTTAGTCTTGAGCATCTCTATCTCATTTTTATTGGCCAACCTAGCTTTCTCTATACCTACACTCGCTTGGTCTTTGGCAGTCTCTGCTGCTGTGGCTAGTCTGGCTTCTAGGGTCTTGATGAGGTGATTTTTTCGTTTAAGCTAGTTTTTCAAAACCCCGACTGAAAATTGGTTCACTATGGCATATGCACCTAATGTCCTAGCTATTTCTGTTGCAAACTGTTCAGTTTTCTTGTCCTTCCCATCAGTCATAACTTTGTATTTCTTGACTGTCGATTCCCCTTCCTGGTAGAATTCTCTCTTTACCACTTCCTTTCTCTTATTATCGAAGAAGAACTCATTTGGAGGGAGCTCTTCCACCCTTATAGGCCTCAACTCTTCATTGAAGATCCACCCTGCATCAATATTTCCCTGAGTTGACTGCAAGGGAGTAACCAATGTGATAGGATCTCCTATTTGCTTCACTGATGGTCCCGGAGTAGTAACCAGACTCTGCTTCTTCGGCAGGTCGGGAGTATTTATCTCTTCTTTCAGACTCTTAGTTTTCTCTCCCTCGTCCTGGTGTTTTTCTTGACTGGGAGTCGCATCCTGGAGCCTTCGACATCTTTTTGTTTCACCTCCGCTGTACTCAGACTCTCACCCTGTAATACTGTGGGAAGACAACTGCGTCTATGTTCTTGGAATTTCATAACATTGGCCCTCTCTTTAGGTGCCAATGTTTGGATCTGAGCTAAAATCTCGGCATAAGATCTTGCACCTCAGAAAATGTCATCCGAGGGTGAATTTTCGTGCTCAAATCTCTTGAGCCCACAACTGGCCAAATGATTACTCATGACCCTTTGCGGATCATGCTTCTTGTACTCAATGAGGACCAACTTTAGGTCTTCCAGGGCTGTTGCCTCAGCTTTAGCATGCCTGAAATCTAATAAAGAATATGAATTTAAATGAACAGGAAAAGGTGGCCATACCTTTTTTGAGTATCCCTTAAGCTCCTTGCTTATACCATCGATTACTTTTTGTCTAGCAACCTCATGACAAGTGTAACACCCTATTTCCCCCAGTTTGTAAAAGTAATTGGACTGGCCAAGAACTGTGGCAAACTCAGAAATGTGAATAATATTATGAATTTATATTGCAGGATTGCTGTGAGGGGATATGCTGAAAAAGAGACCATGATGGCTTCAGAAAGATGGTGGAAGACACCTGGAAAGGTGGAATTAACTTCCACCGAAAATCAATACCGTATTTGGACTCCACTGGCTCGGAGAACCAAAAGCGGCTCACTGACTCTGAATTAAATGTCTCGCAGGCTGGTAGGCAGATGGGTCCTAAAGAGTTAATGAGGGATGGGGAGGTGAACCGCCCATCCATAAAGCTGTCAGGCCTGACCAGCGTAAGGGAAATCACGCCACATGCAACCTCGTAAGAGGATAAGGCATGGGGGATGACGCGAGGGGAAAAAGAGAACTCTGGTGATACACAGAGTGGGTGATAGTAGAGAGGAAGGAGAGTAACCTTCGCTCCTGGTCACTGGAAAATAGAGACGCAGTCTCACAGCATCGTGGTCTCAGCTCGGGGGTGGCTAGTGGTAAATCCGCTGGGAGTCGCTGAGCCTACGGTTGGGTGGAAACAAGCACTCCTCTCAGTAGTTGCATAATCCCTGGTGTTACTTTCTGATAAGTGTTTTTCTTTTGGCATCTTGAAATATATGTATGCTGACATTTATGATCATGAGTTGTGAAATTGTGAATGATTTCATTATAAGAATGTCTGTATGGTGTCTTGATCATCATTGGTAGTTGTATGTTTATATGAAAAGACTGTGTATGGATTATGTCCTCTTAAATTTTTATTTATAGGCATGCTGATCTAATTCAGACTTCACGCCTGGTTCTCGGGAAAGAGATACCCTTATCTGCCTCAGATAGTACCCTGGGTAAACCTCCCTATGGAGATACCCTTCTTGAAAAAGCCATCATGAATCTGGAAGGAGGGCGTGAAGGCACAAGGCCTTAAGAAATCCCTGATAGGTATTGAATCGATGGACGAGATCCCGTTGGGAGATCTATGGTCACTCACGACCGTCAGATAAGAAGAAGAAGCTGGAAGGATAAGTACCTTAACCTTGATACGTGTTGATTGATGGACGAGATCGCATCGAGAAATCTATGGTCACTCATGACCATTAGATTTGGTAGGAGAAAGTAGGATGTTAAATGCCTTACCACCTTGTCTTTCTGTACCTTCGTGGATAGCGACGAAATCAGGATCGTAGATCCCCAAGGTCCATGAGAACATATGGACCGTTGATTTTTCCTCGTCCAGAAAGTCGGGGGAGAATGCACAAGTTAGGAACCTGTCCGAGCCATCAGATCTCGACTGGAAAAATCGAAAGCCGTTGGATTTGGAAGGAGACACCTGAGGGTTAAACCCCCAGTGAATAAGGGTGAAAGCCCCAAAATGGATTTGGGTCGTTCAATTAAAGGAGGCCACGTGTCGTGAGATTTCCCATTTTTGGAAATCAGGAATCGAGAACTCGGGAGTTCTGATGACAAGAGATCAGGATGTTCCATGGTGGAAACCCCAAAGAAGTCATAGACCGACCGATTTCAGGAGGCTACGTGTTGAGAGATTAACTGTTTCGGGAAATCGAGGATCAGGGATTCAGGAGTTCCATTGACAAGAGGTCGGGCTCTCGCCTTGAAAAATATCGATGGAAGAGAGAGTGTGGTCATGTGGGAGAAGTTCATATTGACCAAGGCATAACCCAAGGGGATAATCACCGATTTAGTCTTGTTCGACACTTCGACGTTTCGGCAGTCGGGATACCAAAGGGCATGTTCCCTCGTGCTCTCAAACCCTGAAATCCAGACTTATAAATATCGAGATGATTAGCATGTGGTTAAGTCCCGATGAATGGACGAAATTATTTTGAAGGATCTCAGGGTCTATAATGATTGTCAGATGTGAGTAAGAGGTGTCAAATTTAAGCTGGGGGCGCGAGTGTGCCTTAGGGTAAGTGGCAAGCAGATATGGACGACCAAAGTCCACTCGCCCATATCTACGACTAAGGATTCATTCCAGAGCTCGCTTGTTGTTCTGCCTTTAGCGGTGAGGGGGGGGGTCCGAAATTGAATGCACAACTCTGGAACGGTCAGGATTTATTCACCTTGATCAATGACATTTAGGCGAATTCCAGAGCCCCCTTGCCATTCTGCCTTTAATGGGGGGGGGTCCAGAATGGTGTGGCATGTGAAGTGGGGCCTGTCTCTTGTCATGTCACCCACTGTGTCATGCTTCCCCTCTTTCCACCTATACTCCACTCAACCGCACGACAGGGCCGTTCCTAATGGCCATCTGCTAACCCTATAGGGATTCATCCCTATTGGCTAGTTTCTAGCCCTGTCGGGTTTGAGCGGTTGCAGAGTCAAATGATTCGACATCACTGTAGCACTGAGGTGCGAAATACAAAGAGGCACCATGATTATTTGACCTATGATCATGACCTGCGATCACATGGGAATAGAGAGAGAGAAAGAGATAGCTTGCACTAGGCCTCTGTAGGTAATTCGGGGGCTCTGATTCTGCAGAAATCAACGAAAATTTGATTATGGTAGTGGGTATGTCACAAAGTGGTATCAGAGCATGGTGACAACACTTGGCCTAATTGGGCTCATGAACGAGTTGTGCATAATCTCCGTGTGAAGCACTCCTATAAGGAGTAACCCCCTAACTTAACTCTCTTATCCAGGATCAAAACTTGGAAACGAGAACCTGACTGTGTATGCATGTGAAAGAGTTATGAATTTATGCGTAGGTTATAAAATGTATCTAACTCTTGACTAATAACCATCGTTTGTCTTTTCACCTAAGCGGACGATCATCTGTGGTAATTTATAGATGCAGAGAATGGTGACTCACCAAGAGGTGGGAGAAGGCTCCCACAATAGAGACAAAGAGTCTGACGAAAGAAGAGCAATAGGAACCCCTCCAGATCTAGTTGAGACTGTGAGGAGTCTCATGGTTGAATTGCAAAGCTGCAAGGCCGACAATGAAAGGATGATGAAAGAACAAGAAAAGCAAACTAAAATTAATGAAGTTTTACTGCAGAGCTTATTTGATCTACAACGACAAATGCAGCATGAACCCAAGATGCAGAAACATGGTCATATCAGTGGCCATACTGAGAGGAGCACCTCAAGGAAGGTCCACCCCAGAGGTAAAGGACCAGTGTCATATGATTCCTATGAGAAGGAAGCTGGTGATTCAGATGGCTCTTCCAGCAGCAAGACCAGTTCCTATTCTCGAAGAAAACAGAAGAAGCAAAAGACTTCCAAGGGTCATAAATTTGAGGAATTCAGAAAGGCCAAACCTCCCTCCTTCGACGGTGAGATAAAGAAGGGAGAGGAAGCCAAGGCTTGGCTACTTGGACTAAAGAAATATTTCAGAGTCCATGACTTTTTAGAGAATTTGAAGGCCTGAGTGGCCACTTTCAATCTGAACAGAAAAGATTCCATCTGGTGGGAAGATCTTAAGAATATGAAAGGGGTCCACGAGGAGGACCTGTCCTGGAAACAATTTGAGAAATACTTCCGGAAGAAGTATTTGTCGGAAAAATATTTCGACGAGAAGGATAAAGAGTTTTATGAACTCAAACTCGGGAAACTCACTATAGAGGAATATATCAGCAAATTCCTCGACTTATTGATATATGTACCCTACATCAAAGTAGAGAAGGTGAAGGCGCAACGCTTCATCAGCGGGGTACCCAAGGAATACCGGAACCGAATTGAATTTGATGAGCCAAAGACCTTAGAAGACACTATTCGAAAGGAAGCATATTTTCATGAACAATATGGACATCGGGTAGAGTCTCGTGGAGACTGGAAACAAAAGAGTGGTTCAAGATTTCAGAAAAAGGGGATCAAATCCTCAGGATTTAAGAACTACAAGAAGAACTCCAGAATGAACTTTCCAGCCCGGAGTGTACTCCAGAAAAAATTTTCCTCATCGGATGGAAATAAAACTTCTGGACCTATACCAGTGAAGACTGATAACCCAAAGAGAGAACCTCTAAAATGATGGGGTTGCGGAGAAGAGCATCTCCTGAGAGACAGTCCACACCGACAACAGAACAATCGGAAAGTTTATAACATTCAGGAAGCTACCACAGTCAATGATGTGGAAGGGAGTGTGCCACAGATTTATGCAACCTTGGATAATAACCAAGCTAACCACCAAGCTTCAGTGGTGGAAATAGAAGGTATGATTTTCAACCATCTAGTGTCTGTTTTGATTGACCCTGGTTCAAATTTGAGTTATATAGCCCCTAGAGCTGTTGATAAGTGTAAGATACAACCATGAAAACAAACCAAGCCATGGTTGGTATAGTTAGCCACTGGCACCAAAAGAAGGGTAGCAGAGGTCATACCAGCCTGCCATTTAATGTTGGGTGAATTCCCCAGCCAAGCCACCCTTAACATATTACCCCTGGGATCATACGATCTGTTGATTGGTATGGACTAGCTGGCCGCCCATAAAGCCAGACTGGACTGTTACCATAAAACCTTAGAATGTGTTAGCAAAGAAGGAAAAAGGATAACCCTTCAAGGGATTCGAAAACTCGTCTCGGTGAGGCAAATATCAGCCCTGCAAATGAGAAAGTATTGCCGAAAAGGATGTCCCCTATATGCAATACAGGCGTTGAAAACAATCAAAGGTGATAAACCAAGACCTGATGATCACCCTATCCTGAAAGAATACAAAGATGTGTTTCTGGAAGAGGTATTGGGTTTACCTCCGAGAAGAGACATTGACTTCTCGATAGAACTTGCACTAGGAGCAGTGCCGGTGTCTAGGACACCCTATCGGATGAGCAAACCTGAGTTAGTGGAACTCAAATTACAATTGAAAGAAATGATGGATAAGGGTTATATTCAACCCAGCATGTCCCCATGGGGAGCACCAGTCCTGTTTGTGAAAAATAAGGATGGCACCCTGTTGGCAGCCAATCATTTTTTAATTTCTCTTAAAAAAATGCTGCATACACCCCTTGTCTCGTTAATGAAAAATCATCGTCGCATTGTGCTTCTAGGCATTTGTTTCATTTTTCGACAATTGCAATTTGGTATCGATTTGATTTTCACAACTGTAAGTGTGAAAATACCTCTTTCATCGTTTGGACTGTAGTCGTCTTTTATCGATTTCTCCAAAAGACACTTCACCATTAGTTTATCACATGACTGCTAAAGGTCTTCTCAAACTTATGTCCTTGAGCATGCTCTTACCTTGATTGCGCATCTGGATATGATTTGATTGCTAAGCTTTTGGACATAAAATCTTTTGGTTTTATTCTGATCTTATGAAAGTTGTAATGGATTTGGTCTTATTGCTTTTATCCTTATTGCTATGGACTTTTCACTCAGTTATTATATGAGGAATTTTGGATCATTATGTTCGAAAGACTTTGGAATGCAAACACTTCAATAAGCAACGAATACTTTGGTAAGTTTTTGAAGTTTAATTCAAGGAATAACAATGGTTTGAAGGCGCATGGATAAATCATATTTGATTTTACAAGTTAATGTTTGGTATATTGTTTGGTTGATAATACGTTGATTGATTCATAATTCCAAACCATGTATTGGCATTGATTAATTTTACAAACCTTGATGTTGAACGATTCATTGACACGATACACAATGGATATGGTGGTGGATCGAGCTGTACACTTGGCATGAGTATAACACATGGTATTGGTTCTGCTCCGGTCGATTGGCACGTTAATATGATTACACACCTATTTGCTGGCCGATACGCATGGTATAAACGATTATGTTTTGATAACACTGTACTCAGTCAATTAATATAGTGCATGGTGGTGGTAATCACACCACCTTCGCACGCATGTAGTTAATTCCGGTCTATTTGAGCTTTGAAGCCATCAAACCTAACGTTTTTCAACTCTGTGCATTGTTTCATTCAGTGTAAACCCTACCATGTGCAGAGGTTATGGCTCCTGTCGTAAGGGCTGAGCCTGACGGGTGCCAAGCACTGTTGACATTCAGTGGTGCATGTAACGACCTGGAACAAAATGGGTGCCTTGCTTTCATAAGGAAATTTGATGGCTATGACCTCACAGTAGCTCGGCAATTTTCATTGTCGTTCGATGGCTGCCGAGCCAAAGTGGGAGATGTCCAACTTGAAATTACTGAAGAATTTCTCAGTCTGGCAACCAGCTTGCCTGCCAAGGGACAAAAATGGTCAAAAAGTTGCAAGGTAGATGATGTCCCATGGACATTACTGTTCCAATCACGCACAGTGAACTCGTGCGACAGAGGATTACCTGCAAAGATGTTGAAACCCCGCTGGTATGATATCTTAATGATTATCAAATGTTTTGTTACCTGTGAAGGAAGGTATGGGTTTATTTACTTATTCCACCTACGTTTATTAATGGTTTTCATGGGATTTGAACTAAGTATGCCTTACTATTTGCACCGAAGTCTTTTCAAAATGGATAAACGATACAAACATAGACAGGCTGACACTAGCCTCTTTCATGTTGGGTTGATCAAAATGGTTTTAGTTTACGAGTTAGGGTTACGACGTGATTCTTGGCATGATTTCCTCAGCCGTAATGGTTTTGGAGAGTCAAACCCTCCACAGGTAGATAAGCCCATGGTAGCCGAGAACAAACCTACCCCTGTGCCCTATAATGTTTTATTACCTAGACCTAAGCCCGAGGCACCTACAAGTTTGCCTAAGTCTGTTCCAGAACAAACCGAAGTTGTTAAAGCTACAACCCAAAAGACTAGAGCGAAGACTGGTGTTAATACTCGGGGCAAGAAAAATGCAAGATTGATCTCTCGCATGGCGAGGAACAAGCCTAAACTTCCTGCCAAAACAGAGCCTATCGTTGTTAGCGAGGACTCTGATTCAGACATTGAACGATTTATCTCTGAAGAATATCCTTACTCTGAGGGATTGTGTAGCAAACCACCTCACGATTTCATTAGGAACCTTCCTCCTTGTCTACGGGATAATCCCGACTTTCCTGGTATTGAGCCACTCCATGAAACCCTTGGGGAATCATCAAAACCCCCTCCTGTTCAACCTGTTGTTGCACCTTGTGATCAATGTGGGTTATGGATTGAAAGATACTATTTGGATGTACCTACATTGCAATCCAGGATCTACGAGTTGGAAAACCAAGTGGCAATGCTCACTGGTCAGAATGCAAAGGTGCAACCTTCCGATAAAAAGCAACGAACCACTGGTTCAGTCCTGTTCAAAAACGTCGAGTCTGCCACTGCAATTATCAATTCAAAATTGACACAAGGCCCAGCAGCTGTGATGGTATATTTCTCATTTATATTACTCTTTGTACATATTTTGCCTGCTCTGTTACATAAAGCATGCTTCGCTGTATATAATGTTTGTTTGTTTTTTATTATAGTTTAAACATTCGATTGGATTTGTTTTTGATTCGATAGATCATCGAATAGATATGATTGTTTAAAATTAGCTTGATGTTCTGTTGATAATACAAGATGTTAATATTTTTAGTATGTTGATTGGTATCCCGAATTTTGAATACAGTCGATGGTGTAATTCAAATTGGTTAATAAATGGGTTAACTGTTTCAGTTTCATTCAACCAAATTTCATATTTTTCTATGGATACATAACCAAATCGTAACTAATTTGATTCTCATTGATTGCAACTTATTCGAATTGGATTCTGATTAAGGTTACGATGTTGTTTCTATAATTAGTTCCATGAAAATTGGTTTGGATTATTACTCGATTCATGAATCTATAGATTTTATCATGCTTCTGTCCATTGACTGTGAAAAGGTTCTTAAGTTGATATGGTTTCATCCGATTACAATGGAAGTTGTTTACGCATTGTAATTTTAATTAAAAGTTATCAATTCGTTACTATGACTAGTCGATGACAGTTATAACCACATCTATGAACTGTTGGAAATTCAACATGTAAAGTCTATGACTAGATTCATGGATAGAGTTATGCCTGTTTTATCGTGACCATTTTTGGCTATTTGATTAAACGATTTGGATCCTGTGCAAACCGATAAGGGTTGTTTTATCTCATACGATTTTGATCACCATTAACTGCATTCATGGAACAATCTTGTTAAGATTTGATTCGATTTTACAACGATTGGAAAAACAGAGTATTCCCACTCTATCCCGGTTGTATTCTGTTTGATTGAAAGGATTTGCTTTTCCTAAATCATTTGTAATTTGTAATGATTGGATTGGATTTGATTTTGATTATATATCTGGTCCTATTTACTATTCTAGACCAGCTACAGAATCAGGAGATTCTGTAGCTGAGTCTATAGAGTCATTTTTTCTATTGTTT
>ML799136.1:411227-427267 GCA_009831015.1 Picea engelmannii | reverse complement strand
GTTCGACAGGTAAGAAATTCTATACATTGTCTTACCCCGCATCTCAAATGTTATCAGTCCGAGGTATGGAGTTTAATAAATAAATTTTCTTCTTTTAATATAAATTCCATTCCTAGATCCAATAATACTGAAGCAGATCTACTTGCTAATGTTGCTTCTAAACTTCTTCTTGCAGAAGGCTTATCTCCAAACGCATTCTCCATGGAGCTATTGTTCCGACCATCTGTTCCAAACAATATCACAAACTGGAGAGTATTTGATGATGATCGGCAAATCATTAAATTCCTGCACATGGAAGATACCTTCCAAGGCACCGTGATTGATGAACAAACGCATGATGACAATTTGCATGACTTTACGGTAATACCTAATCCGAAACCTTCTGAAGCTCTATTGGACATGGTAAATTCCTTACCCAAATCTGTTGCTAGATTAGAAAAGTTTTACGATTTTGAAGATAAATTCAAAAAAATGGTCAATTGTAAAACCAACAGTTCCTCATTAACTTATGAAAAAGTCAATTTAGGAACCAGTGAAAACCCTCAGTGTATCAACTTAGGCTTGGGATGTTCAAAACAAGAAAAAGATGCTTTTGTTAAATTATTCAAAGAATTTAAGGATGTCTTTTCCTGGACTTACGAAGATCTCAAAACGTTTGATCCAAATATTATACAACATGTCATCCCAATGAAACCCCAAACCTTGCCTTTTCAACAGAAACTGAGGAAAATGCATCCCAAACTAGAACCGACCGTACAAAAAGAATTGAATAAACTCCTTAATGCTAAAATAATTTTTCCTATCAGACATACTCAATGGGTATCCAATCTCGTCCCAGTGCAGAAGAAAAACGGGGAAATTCGGCTTTGTGTCGATTTCCGAAACCTCAACAAAGCGTCTGATAAAGATAACTATCCTGTCCCTCCTATGGAACAGATATTCCAACAAGTATCTGGTTCTGAGAGGCTATCCTTACTAGATGGTTTCTCAGGATACAATCAAGTCTTAATGTCTCCACCAGACCAGTTGAAAACTACCTTCCGTACCCCATGGGGCACTTATGCTTATCGCAAAATTCCCTTTGGATTTATTAATGCCGGTGCTACCTTTCAGAGAGCAATGGACATTGCTTTTCAAGGCTTGATCAATCATTCTGTGGTAGTCTACCTAGATGATGTAACTATATATTCCAAAAACAAAGATGATCATCTAGCTCATCTATGAGTTGTTCTGCTATGATGTCGTAAATTCGACATTTCCTTGAACCCAAAGAAATCTATCTTTGCAGTAGAACAGGGTAAATTACTCGGATTTATTGTGTCTAGTGATGGAATGATTATTGACCCTGAGAGGACACAAGTCATTGCTAAACTCCCCACACCTGCCTCCAAAAAGTCTATGCAGTCCTTTCTAGGTCAGATCAATTTTGTGAGAAGATTCGTCCCCAGCTTCTCCGAAATGGTCATACCTCTCCAGAACCTAATAAAGAAGGACACCCAATACCACTGGGGACCCACTGAAAACCAAGATTTTAACGATATAAAGAAGGCCATAATTGATGCTCCGTCTCTCATGAGCCCTGATTTCTCTCAAGACTTTACACTCTACACTTTTGCCTCTGATCGTTCCTATGCCGCGGTCCTAACTCAGAAGAACACCGAGAACAACGAAGTACCCATCGCCTTTATGAGCTTCGCTTTCAAAGGTGCTGAAATTAACTACCCAGCGGTTGATCGGCAAGCCTATGCTGTCTTCAAGGCAGTTAAGCATTTCTGGTCTTATCTTTTGAAGTCAAGAACCAAGGTCATTGTTCCTTACCCTGCCGTTAGAAATTTGTTAGTGCAAAAGAAGTTAGGAGAGAAAAGAGCCAACTGGGTTACCTCCTTGCAGGAATTTGACTTAGAAATCACCCCAACCCAAATCGTGAGAGGCCAAGGGTTATGTAAATTGGTTCTTGATTCAGAAATTGAACAACAAGAAGTTAATGACACATCAGACCTAGAAAAACATGATCAGAGTATGGTTTGTTGTACTCAAAATCTCGTAAGTCCTTGGTATGATGATATTAGACACTACTTTCAACATGGATCAGCACCCCGTCATCTTGACACTGCCAAAAGAAGAGCTTTGAGATTAAAATCCGTCTCCTTTCATCTGGTTAATGGTATACTGTTTCGTTAGAATTTTGATGGCATATTGATGCGTTGTCTTGAGAAAGACGAAGCAGAGAAAGTCTTGCTTGAGTTGCATGCAGGAGAAGCTAGTGGTCACTTCGGTGGCGATACTACTGCTCATAAAGTTTTAAGAGCCGGTTACTACTGGCCAACAATTTTTAGAGACGCCCACACCTTGTGCCGAAAATGTATCATTTGTCAGAAAGCGTCAGGGCGATTGCAAAAACCAGCCTTCCCGTTGCAACCCGTCACAGTCTATTCTCCTTTCCAGCAATGGGGCCTTGATATCATTGGTCCTATTAACCCTCCGTCCTCACAACAACACAAGCATATTGTGACAGCCACTGATTACTTTACTCGATGGTCTGAAGCAGCCGCGCTAAGAATTGTTAACACAAGTCAGGTGATCGCTTTTCTTAACTCGCATATCATCACTCGTTTTGGCATACCTGATTGTTTAGTATTTGATAACGCTTCATACTTTTCCTCTCTTGAGATGAGTAATTTTTCCTTAGAAAAAGGAATAAAGCTTAAGTATTCCGCAAGTTACTACCCCCAGGGTAACGACTTAGCAGAATCGACCAACAAGAACTTGATCAAAATAATCAAGAGAACTGTGGCTGAAAATCATAAGAACTGGCACAACGCACTACTTAATGCATTGTGGGATGACAGGGTAACACCCAAAGCTACTATAGGTAATTCTCCCTTTTTCCTCGTTTATGGTAGAGAAGCCATTTTACCGCCTCATATTCTTTTTCCTTCGCTCCAATTATCCCAAAAAGTTCAAGAAGAAGAATGTCCCCCTTTAGAAAGCCGTATCAATGATCTGATGAAGTTAGAAGAAGAAAGAAATCAAGCCAAACGTAAATTAGATCAACATCAACAATTTATTAAGAGTTGGTTTGATTCTAATTCTTCTTCTGATAGGAATTTTGAAGTTGGCGATCTCATCTTGAAGTGGGACAAACCGCATGAAGGGAAAGGTGAACACACTAAATTTCAAAATTTGTGGCTTGGACCATTTTTGATTGCTAAAAAGTTGGGTCCTAGTTCCTTTCGCTTATAGAGTCTTGAAGGGCAACTTGACACCTACCCGGTGAATGGCCAAGCCCTGAAAAGATACTTTGCTTGATTTCTATCTTTGTATATTATGTAAATATTTCCTTTGTTTTTATTTTTGCTTTCATTTTTGTTTTATGATTTTGATTTGATTGATCAGTTTGGTGTGTTTTGAAACATATGCATGCTTATATACTGAGCCATTCAGACATAGACTATAGAAAAAATCTCATCGCTGAAATAACTTCTGGAAGATTGTACAAACATCAGTAAATTATATTTCTGAAGATGATATTGGAAAATATGTTTGAAAGAAGTTTGCTAATTTCAATCTTTAAGTGAAGTTTGTTGTGATTATATTTACCTTTTTACGCAGTCCCTTTTCCGTAAAGGAATGACTCAAAAGGATGTCTCCCTGTCAAAGTAAGTTGTTTTAGAAATAAATCATTTCTGGAGATGAATAAGGACTCTATCACAAAATTCTGATGAGGTTTAAAAATATGAAAAAATATCAAGATTTTTCAGCGTCACCCCGCTCAGCTATCCATAAAGAAAAACAAAATAAAATTGTTAATAAGAGCTGTGGGAAGTGTTTGTAAACCCGCCAGGATACTGAACAGGTCCGCTGGCAGTGGGTAAATGCAAGCATGGTGCCAAGACAACTTCGCCGGGGTACTGAATAGGCCTGCTGGCAGCGAAGCAATGTCGGGTACATGAAAATCTTAAAAAAAAATAAAAATTATGAGAAACCTCTTTAAAGTCCTTTATTCTAATCTGGAGCTTCTTGACAGGATAAAGACGTTCGAGTGGGTTAAATGGCAACCCTGTCGAGGCTATGGACGCCTACTGGCAGTAGTGGCCATGCCAACAGTATTGAAGACTTTATCATAAAAATCATGACTTGCTGATCTTTAAGACTGTTATTGGTTTACATCTTTTAAAACTTCACTGGAAAAAAGAGGATTGATAATGGTGAAGTACGATTTTCTGTTTGTTCTTTCAAGACAAATTTTTTCTTAGATGTCCTGATCTGAATTCATTTTCTTTGACAGAGATAACTGCTTCTCCCAGCATGTCGCCATTGTTGGCAGCCTATCATTTTTTAATTGCTCTTAAAAAAACGCTGCATACACCCCTTGTCTCGTTAATGACAAATCATCGTCGCATTGTGCTTCTAGGCATTTGTTTCATTTTTCGACAATTGCAATTTGGTATCGATTTGATTTTCACAACTGTAAGTGTGAAAATACCTCTTTCATCGTTTGGACTGTAGTCATCTTTTATCAATTTCTCCAAAAGACACTTCACCATTTGTTTATCACATGACTGCTAAAGGTCTTCTTGAACTTATGTCCTTGAGCATGCTCTTACCTTGATTGCGCATCTAGATATGATTTGATTGCTAAGCTTTTGGACATAAAATCTTTTGGTTTTATTCTGATCTTATGAAAGTTGTAATGGATTTGGTCTTATTGCTTTTATCCTTATTGCTATGGACTTTTCACTCAGTTATTATATGAGGAATTTTGGATCATTATGTTCGAAAGACTTTGGAATGCAAACACTTCAATAAGCAACTAATACTTTGGTAAGTTTATGAAGTTTAATTCAAGGAATAGCAATGGTTTGAAGGCGCATGGATAAATCATATTTGATTTTACAAGTTAATGTTTGGTATATTGTTTGGTTGATAATACGATGATTGATTCATAATTCCAAACCATGTATTGGCATTGATTAATTTTACAAACCTTGATGTTGAACGATTCATTGACACGATACACGATGGATATGGTGGTGGATCGAGCTGTACACTTGGCATGAGTATAACACATGGTATTGGTTCTGCTCCGGTTGATTGGCACGTTAATATGATTACACACCTATTTGCTGGCCGATACGCATGCTATAAAAGATTATGTTTTGATAACACTGTACTCAGTCAATTAATATAGTGCGTGGCAGTGGTAATCACACCACCTTCGCACGCATGCAGTTAATTCCGGTCTATTCAAGCTTTGAAGCCATCAAACCTAACGTTTTTCAACTCTGTGCATTGTTTCATTCAGTGTAAACCCTACCATGTGCAGAGGTTATGGCTCCTGTCGTAAGGGCTGAGCCTGATGGGTGCCAAGCACTGTTGACATTCAGTGGTGCATGTAACGACCTGGAACAAAATGGGTGCCTTGCTTTCATAAGGAAATTTGATGGCTATGACCTCACAGTAGCTCGGCAATTTGCATTGTCGTTCGATGGCTGCCGAGCCAAAGTGGGAGATGTCCAACTTGAAATTACTGAAGAATTTATCAGTCTGGCAACCAGCTTGCCTGCCAAGGGACAAAAATGGTCAAAAAGTTGCAAGGTAGATGATGTCCCATGGACATTACTGTTCCAATCACGCACAGTGAACTCGTGCGACAGAGGATTACCTGCAAAGATGTTGAAACCCCGCTGGTATGATCTCTTAATGATTATCAAATGTTTTGTTACCTGTGAAGGCAGGTATGGGTTTATTTTCTTATTCCACCTACATTTATTAATGGTTTTCATGGGATTTGAACTAAGTATGCCTTACTATTTGCACCGAAGTCTTTTCAAAATGGCTAAACGATACAAACATAGCTAGGCTGACACTAGCCTCTTTCATGTTGGGTTGATCAAAATGGTTTTAGTTTACGAGTTAGGGTTACGACATGATTCTTGGCATGATTTCCTCAGCCATAATGGTTTTGGAGAGTCAAACCCTCCACAGGTAGATAAGCCCATGGTAGCCGAGAACAAACCTACCCCTGTGCCCTATAATGTTTTATTACCTAGACCTAAGCCCGAGGCACCTACAAGTTTTCCTAAGTCTGTGCCAGAACAAACTGAAGTTGCTAAAGCTACAACCCAAAAGACTAGAGCGAAGACTGGTGTTAATACTCGGGGCAAGAAAAATGCAAGATTGATCTCTCGCATGGCGAGGAACAAGCCTAAACTTCCTGCCAAAACATATCTTATCGTTGTTAGCGAGGAATCTGATTCAGACATTGAACGATTTCTCTCTGAAGAATATCCTTACTCTTAGGGATTGTGTAGCAAACCACCTCACGATTTCGTTAGGAACCTTCCTCCTTGTCTGCGGGATAATCCTGACTTTCCTGGTATTGAGCCACTCCATGAAACCCTTGGGGAATCATCAAAACCCCCTCCTGTTCAACCTGTTGCTGCACCTTGTGATCAATGTGGGTTATGGATTGAAAGATACTATTTGGATGTACCTACATTGCAATCCAGGATCTACGAGTTGGAAAACCAAGTGGCAATGCTCACTGGTCAGAATGCAAAGGTGCAACCTTCCGATAAAAAGAAACGAACCACTGGTTCAGTCCTATTCAAAAACATCGAGTCTGCCACTGCAATTATCAATTCAAAATTGACACAAGGCCCAACAACTGTGATGGTATATATCTCATTTATATTACTCTTTGTACATATTTTGCCTGCCTTGTTACATAAAGCATGCTTCGCTGTATATAATGTTTGTTTGTTTTTTATTATCGTTTAAACATTCGATTGGATTTGTTTTTGATTCGATAGATCATCGAATAGATATGATTGTTTAAAATTAGCTCGATGTTCTGTTGATAATACAAGCTGTTAATATTTTTAGTATGTTGATTGGTATCCCAAATTTTGAATACAGTCGATGGTGTAATTCAAATTGGTTAATAAATGGGTTAACTGTTTCAGTTTCATTCGACCAAATTTCATATTTTTCTATAGATACATAACCAAATCGTAACTAATTTGATTCTCATTGATTGCAACTTATTTGAATTGGATTCTGATTAAGGTTACGATGTTGTTTCTATAATTAGTTCCGTGAAAATTGGTTTGGATTATTACTCGATTCATGAATCTGTAGATTTTATCATGCTTCTGTCCATTGACTGTGAAAAGGTTCTTAAGTTGATATGGTTTCATCCGATTACAATGGAATTTGTTTACGCATTGTAATTTTAATTAAAAGTTATCAATTCGTTACTATGACTAGTCGATGATAGTTATAACCACATCTATGAACTGTTGGAAATTCAGCATGTAAAGTCTATGACTAGATTCATGGATAGAGTTATGCCTGTTTTATCGTGACCATTTTTGGCTATTTGATTAAACAATTTGGATCCTGTGCAAACCGATAATGGTTGTTTTATCTCATATGATTTTGATCACCATTAACTGCATTCATGGAACAATCTTGTTAAGATTTGATTTGATTTTACAACGATTGGGAAAACAGAGTATTCCCACTCTATCCTGATTGTATTCTGTTTGATTGAAAGGATTTGCTTTTCCTAAATCATTTGTAATCTGTAATGATTGGATTGGATTTGATTTTGATTATATATCTAGTCCTATTTACTATTCTAGACCAGCTACAGAATCAGGAGATTCTGTAGCTTAGTCTATAGAGTCATTTTTTCTATTGTTTTCTCAATAAAATACTCCTCTAACTTGATATTTATGTCTATTACAGGCAAATTCGAATTTGTAATGGATGTGAGGAGCAGTTGGAAGATATCTTAAAGATTTCACTTGCAATTTTAGTTATTTAGTTTAAGATATTTTTTGGGGATTATTCCCAGATTGTGTAAATTGTTTGCTATTATTCACAAGGATGTTTTACCTTGTGAAAAACTTATATAAACCTATGGTTTTGTAATATTGAACATCATCATCAGTTTTGGAAGAACAAGGATATGTAATGTTGATTCAAACTGGAGCAGAATTGATGCGTTGTTATAGATTTTGCTTTTCAATATATCGACACTTTGTTCCAAGTTTTGTATATCATTATGTCTATGGTTTAGTATTACTTTGCTATCTAAATCACATGCATTTGATATAATTTGTTACTTTTATACATATCTTGTTGCTTTCAAAGAGATAAAATAACATAACAGTTATTGATTCATTTTATGAATTATAGCTTTGTCTTCTTCGTAGATTGAATTATTATATAAGTTTGCTACATAATAGGTTTCCCTTATTGCAGAGATTTATCATCAGAAAACTGTTATGATTTCTTTTATGTCTTGTTTGTCCTGTGACATACTTCAAGAAGTAGCATAGCTGATCGTTTTCGAGAAGCTTAAGGATTAAATGGTGTGAATTTCTTCCTCCAACCAGCTTAAGAAGTCATCTTACACAGGGCAGACTTGGAGCGTTTCCAGGTCGATTAGTTAGGTGTTTATTGCTTTGATTAATTAGTATAATTGATAGTTTAGTTAGATTTAGATTACATTGTTTTATTTCAGTAATATAGATTAGATTATTTAATTTCAGTTAGCTTTCTTTCTTTTTCATAAAACATAAAAGATAAAAAAAAGATTCTTGGCTGTCTCAGGGCAGCGATCACATGAGTTTTTCAGGTTTTAATCAAATCTGTAGTTTGTCCATACTGTATATTTGTGAATAAGGAATATCATAGCTGATAATTAGGTAGTTGATTTGAGTTATTATAATCATAGTTAGTATCTTGTATATATAAGTAGTTAGTGATTTATAGTTAGATTAGTGTAGTTAGTTTAGTTTGCTTTATTAGTTTCTAGTTTCCTTTATTAGTTTAGTTATTTGTCTTTGTTTTATTAATTTCTAGTTTCCCTTTAGATTTCTTAGCTCAAATAATTTCTCTTTGGTTTCCATACGAGACCTTAGGGTGGCCAACGGAGCCGTTAAACTCATCAGGGTGGTCCATTCCAAACGACTTGGGTTATTTAGACAACCTTGGACCGGTTCCACTCTCCCAGTTGACGGACGGTCAATTTCGCTCGTCAACACACCCTTAGACTGTGCATAGATTATAGACAACTCAATAAAGTAACTATAAAGAACAAGTACCCCTTTCCCAGGATCGATTATCTATTCGATCAGTTGGGAGGCACGTCTATTTTCTCAAAGATTGACTCGAGTTCGGGATACCATAAAGTCTGAATCAAGGGTGAAGACATCCATAAAACCGCTTTCCAGAAACGGTATGGTCACTACGAGTTTGTGGTAGTGCCATTTTGGTTAACCAATGCCCCTACCACTTTCATGTGCTTAATGAACAATGTACACAGTAAATTTTTAGATAAATTTGTACTAGTTTTTATTGATGACAAATTAATCTACTCTAAGAATAGAGAGGAACATGAAGAGCATCTTAGACTTGTGCTCCAAGTGCTAAGAGAGCATCAAATCTATGCTAAATTCAGCAAATGTGACTTCTTTCAGAAGCAAATACATTACTTGGGACATGTTCTATCCGAGGAAGGGGTAGCAGTAGATCCTGACAATATCAGGTCTATCAGGGAATGGCCTACCCCCAAGGATGTTTCAGAAATTAGATCCTTTATGGGATTAGCAGGATACTATAGGAGATTTATAAAAGGATTCTCCAAGATTTGTTGTCCAATCACTGCCCTCCAGAATAAGGGGACACAATTCCTGTGTACATAGAAATGTGAAGAAAGATTCCAAACCCTAAAACATCTACTGACCCATGCACCTATGTTGAAAATCGCTGACCCAGAAGCTGACTTCCTTGTGTGCACAAATGCCTGTAAGGAAGGGCTCGGAGGAGTCCTTATGCAGAAAGGAAGTGTGATCTGCTATGAATATTGAAAATTGAATGAACATGAAGTCAACTATGTGACTAATGATCTAGAGTTGGCTGCCATAGTGCATGCCTTGAAAATGTGGAGGCATTACCTCTTGGGAAGAAATTTTTTACTTATGACGGATCACTGTGGATTGCGATATTTGTTTGACCAACCAAAGCTCAATGCTAGACAAGCTAGATGGATGGCCCTCCTTAGCGAATTTGATTTTGAAATCAAACACATCAAAGGGAAAGAAAATAGGGTGGATGATGCCCTTAGCAGAAGCATGAAAACAGTTCACCTAGCAGCGGTGAGTACCTGCGAGACATATGTCAAGAACAGAGTCAGAAACGCACAAGAGATAGATCCCTTCGTTCAGACTATGACCCTATACCTATAGCAAGAACCCGCTGGAGTAAATTATGAAGGCTATGAGGTGACCGAAGAAGGTCCGCTCACTTATAGAGATAGACTGTATATTTCAAATTGTGACGACTTGAAGAGGTTCATTATGGATGAACTACAGAAAAGACCATATATTGGTCACCCAGGATACCAGGAAATGATCACTGCCACCCAGAAACAATTTTATTGGCCTGTATTGAAGAAAGACATAGCCAAATATTTGGCCCAATGCATAGAGTGTCAACAGGTTAAAGCAGAACATAGACACCCAACAGGACTATTACACCCTTTACCCATCCCAGAATGGAAATGGGAAACCATCTCCATGGATTTTATCACTGGATTGCCAACTTCAACCAAACAGAATGACGCCACTATGGTAGTGGTGGATAAACTGAGCAAGTCTACTCATTTCATCCCCATCAAATCAACCTGCAAGGTGATAGATATCACCCAGGTATTCATGAAAGAGGTGTTCAGATTGCACGGTATGCCGAAAGAGATAGTGTCTAACAAAGACTTAAAATTTACTTCCAATTTTTGGAAATCACTGATGGTTGGTTTAGAGACCAAATTGTTGTTTAGCACCACTTATCATCCTCAAACCGATGGATAGACAGAAAGAGTGAATCAAATATTAGAGGATATGTTAAGGATGCATGTAATGCATCAACCCAGAAAATAGGAAGACTACCTACCATTGGTAGAATTTGCCTACAACAATGGCTACCAAGCATCCTTAAAGATGAGTCCCTTCGAGGTCCTCTATGCTAGGATGTGTAATACTCTAGTCAGCTGGAGTAACCCTGTAAACAAAATTTCTTTTGGACATGTTATGTTGAAAGAAATGGAACAACAAGTGACTCAGATAAAACAAAATCTGAAGGTTGCTCAGAACCGACAGAAAAATTATGCTGATCAAAAGAGAATTCCAAGAGAGTTCAAAACAGGAGATCATGCATATCTAAGATTTAGGCCCAGGAAGATTTCGCTAAGAATGGGAGCTTGTGCCAAGTTTGGACCCCGGTATTGTGGACCCTTTGAGGTTCTAGATAGAGTGGGACCTGTAGACTATCGGCTAGCACTTCCTCCCACAGTAAAAGAACATAATGTTTTCCATGTTTCATTATTGAAGAAATATGTACATGATGCTAATCATATAATTGACTGGTTTGTGATCCAGGTGGAACCGGAAGGAGAATTTCTACCAGAACTGTTACCCATAATTTTGGTCATCATGATGATGTATTGATGATGGTGTACTCAGGCTCTTCATAAGAACTTCCTCCTGAGAAAAGTTACTTTCATCTCTTCCCAGAAAATTCATTTTTGAAGAAGGTTTGTAGGCTTCTAGTGCCTTTAGGTGCGAGAATGACCCATTCTCACAGGCTGCCTTAAGCCAGGGTGCGAACTTCTTGCACTGTGTTGAATAGCTAGGGTGCGAACTTTTCCTAAAGCATGGAAAAAGATGAATTCTTGATGTTTCTAGAAGGGAATCTTCAAGAAGGATGAGTTGGCATTCGAATGGTTATCTTTGTACTGGATTCCCTGATATTGTGGGATCATTCTTATCCAAGTAAATAATTCATTCTCTCCTATATATTGAGAGAATTCTCATGGAAAAGGTTAAGCAAGATTCATTGGAGAATTGGTGAAAGAATTGTGTGAAGGACTTAGCTGAACAACAACTTGGAGACTCTAGAAAGTCTATCAAGAGGATTTGATATTCTTCATGAAAGGATTGAGAAAGTGTGTGTGTCGGAGCCAAGAGCCATCGAAATGAAGTTTGCGACATCAAGGCTCAGGTTGTAATCTTTACTTTCAATTAATATGATACAGTGGCATGTCCCTTTCCCATAAAGCAATTCTCACTTTATTGTGTAATTCCTTGATCATACACATAGGTTGACTGTTGAATATATTGTGGCATCTTCACTTTGGTTGGTTTGTGTTGTCTTGGTCTTGACTTCATGAGAGCACTGGAGTAAAGCAGGAGCAACAAATACCCTAGGAAGCGATAATAAGGTATGTTATTTGTTCCTTCCTACTAGTTAATTCAATGGTCAAAACCTAGGGAAAGAGTCATGTCCTATGTTGTTTTGTTCTAGATCCAGGTGGATCTAGGGAGATCTGTTAGTGTCCGCACCTACCAATTAGTCTGATAACAAAATTGGCGACTCCACTGGGGATCAATCCCATTTTCTTTGTGGATTTTGGTGTTTTTCCGTGGCCATTTTATTTGGTTTTACTTTTCTCCTTGCCTATCAATCTCTGAGTCTTTAGGATATCCTGATAGACCCTCTGGGTCCAGAGGCCTTTTTGAATTTTCTTTCATTTTCCAAAAAAATGATTATGTTCAGACATTCTCGCACTGCACTTCACTGTAGCCTGCGAGAATCCATAGAGTTCACATCTTGCCTTTAGGTTCAGTGTGAGGTTCTTGCACCCTGCTCAAGGGTCACCTGCAAGAATCACTGATTCTCGCAATGTGTAGCATTACCAGCCTGGGAACTCATTTTTTCAAAAAATTGGATTTGAGTTTTGGCATCTTCAACTGCCCAGATCAGTCTAGGAGCCTCATAAGAGTTTCTTGGACCATTTATTGATGTCTTTCTTGTCTTCGTTTACGTGCGTTAACAGTCTTAGGATTTCAAGGCTCTTCTTGTCACTTTTGTCTTGACTTTCGTTTCTTGACTTTTCTTGGCAATACCATACTCTCTGATTTCAGAATATGAGTGTGTTTGATTAGTTAAGGATCGGTGATCAGTTGAAAGTTGAGTTTCTTGGTCTTTATCATTTTCTTATTGTTGGAAAGATCATTTTTCTTATGCATTTGAAAAGACTATATTGGTTTGCTTTTTATTTTTGTTTTCATTGAAATAGTGGATTGGGTTATTATTATTGCTTGTTCATTGGTTTTTGATTTTTTGTACTCTCATTGGCATAGTTAGGGTCCTTTTTGAAAAGTGAACAAAGTTTTTCTTTCAAAAAATAATTTTCGTCTTCGATAACATTGAAAATCAAATTGTTGAAATTATTGAAAAAGACACAATAGAGAATCATTATTGATGCGTGATTTGTTGCATTTGCATTTTGAAGGAAATTTTGCATTGTAGTTCAAGGTTGATCTGGAAAACTTTCTCTTTCCCTCCCATACATAGGATTCATTGAACGAAAAGTGATACATTTCATTCTCATCCTTGCATTGTTGGGTCAGTGTCATACAACATAAGTTTCACCTCCGTTTCCTTTGAGTAAACAACAACTCTTAATAACACTGCGCAATTGTAAAATTTATCTAATAACTCTTTTCTAGGGCTCTATTACACCAACAATTAGATAGGCTAGTTCTTTGGAGTAGGAAGAGATATACACTCTCCAAAAGCACAAAACACACAATAGATTCTTGTTTTAGGGAGTGTTAAATTCCATTTGCAACATCTTGTCCTGGGAAGCCCTTCTCACACAAGGGTCAAGCATGAGGTCACATTTATATTGGTAGAGTTACTCACCTTACTTTGTTGATATCAGTGTAGAGATTGCACGTATTACGGGGATCACTCGGAGGTATACCCACAATGATTAGTGGAAGCCTTTTGAGTTGATTTTGGGCTAGATACCCTGCCCTTGCGTGTGGATCGGACTGTCGACTGTTCCCCCAGGCTTTATTGTTGTTGGTGGTGACCTTTGTGGCCTATATTTCTAGCTTCTTACCCAAGGTGACTGTGGAGGGGAAAGTCTTCATGGTACCTGGAATTGATGTTGACCAAACTCACTCAGGCTCCTTGGAGGGTATACCCACGATTATGTGTGGGAGCTTGCACCAGGGTGTAAGTCTGTTAAGCAGGTCGTTAGCGTAACTTTTCCACCCTAGACTAGCCCCTTCTCGTCTTGTTGTTGTGACGTTGGATTTCATCACCAACTAGTGGCTTCGAAATTAGAAGGTCCTGTTTGTTTGGTGTTTCTTCCTAGATTTTGTTTACCAACGCATGTTGTCTATTTCTCGAAGTTGACCATCGAATTTTCTTTGCGAAGTTTGACACTCATTTACAATAGCTCCTCCACGTCATTCACATAGAATGAAGGGTTTATCTCCAGAGCATCTGGAAGGTTCTCAACCCTTTCCCACAAGCACACCTGGAGGCTCTCCTCATCAAATTGAAGTCCGAGTCGTCACCACCCCACAAGTGGAACGCACTAAATCTCTAGAGCATTTTCGAATTACTAATCCTCGAGAGGATTTTTGACTTCACCTTGATTCTGAGAGATGTTTTATGCGAGAAAACTCTTCCGGAGACTTAATTGTTGTGTATTCTGGATCCCCGTATGGACCTGGGGACCAAGATCCTTTTTGGTCTATGGGCATTTTTCGACGGGACCTTTTTGGTCCAGGTTCACCTGTGATTTCTAAAATCAACCCACCTGTGATTTCTGAAATCTCTAGTACAGAGACAGTACCGGTGACTACCGCTTATCACTTTACCGTCCCTGTCGAAATGGCCCATCTCACAGCTACTACGAGTGTTCCAACCAGGTTTACTGTGGTTAGTCTTGCTCCTATCAAAACACCACGGACACCCAACGTCATTTCGACACTACCACCTGGATACCGTGTGTTGAATGCTTCCATTCCTACTCCTGCACAAACTCCATCCGACTCTCCTAGTGGTCCTTCTTCTTCTAGGCACTTTCTTCCTAGTTTTGTTCCGACACTCCCTCAATTTCCTTTTGGAGGAATTTATTTGTCCTCTACTGGCAATCCTAATCCTAGTGGCGTTATTCCGTCATTCACTCCAACTTATCAATTTTCGGCTGGTGGCCAATCTCATAAAGATAGTATAACTCAACCTCCTCTCAGTTGGAAACTTCCAATTGGAACACCACCTTCGATGGGAGGACCGACCCCACCTTATGGGAAAAACATACCTCCATCTTTGGCCCAATATTGGAATCAGTTGATCCAAAATCCACCTCAATCGACTGGGGGGCAACAGTTTCCAGCTGCGTCTGTAACATCCCCTAGCATGGGCCAACCATATTGTTAGGACCACACAATGTACCTTTTTGCCTATACTTTTTGCCACTATTACACTCTTGATCACCCACATTTAAAACCATACTATCACTTTATCTGATCATTCCAAAGGTATACAAACACCCCTTCTCATTACTATACGTTTAATCTGTTTTGCATAATATTTTACATCACTCTCGTACTTAAACCAATGATTAGAAATGTATAAGTGTTCAAACTGCATATTAGCATTTGAGGCCTGTTGCTGAAACATAGAGCTGTTACACAGTCCAGGGTCGCTGATGCTGAAACACAGAGTTGTTACACAGTCCAGGGTCGCAGATGCTGAAACACAGAGCTGTTATACAATTCAGAGTCGCAGATGCTGAAACACAGAGGAAGCCGCCAGGAACGACGATGCTGAAACACAAAGGAAGTCGTTACACAACCAGCGGTCAATAAGCAACTCGAAGCACCAACCATCGCTCCTACATAAGAATGCCGACACAGTCAAGAGTGTAATTCACATGGCTGAAACAGCCCGCGAATTGCGACACTGAAACAACATCAGCAGCAACGAGAAGAAGTTGTTACTCCAGCCATAACAACAATACCGCATTCAACACCTGTAATAGCATTCTGTTGCGCGAGACTAGGACATCCTATTCTGGTTTAGAAAGTAGATCCGACTAAAGATAGGACTCAGATACACATTGTAATTTTTGATCAATTGTATCGAAGGGGTTCCCTCTTTAAATA
>ML799136.1:392685-404650 GCA_009831015.1 Picea engelmannii | reverse complement strand
TTGCACGGAAGCGGGGGACCCACTTCCTCTCAAGGAGGGAGCACCAACCCACCTAGTCCCCATCAAGGGTCAGGTTCACAACACACCATGGCTGGAACTAACATTCCTACCCCACTACAGATGCCATACTTGGCCTCTCTCAATATTCCGGATCTCACCAAGCTCACTAATGATCCTATATTGCATGATGCCACATGGCCTGCAATGCCAACCAAACTTCCTTCAGACATACCAAAGTTTGAAGGAAAGGCAGGGGATGACCCCGCCAATCATTTCATGACCTTTCATCTATGGTGCTCTTCTAATAGCATCATGGAAGACTCTATCAGACTGTGTCTTTTTCAACACACACTTACTGGCCCATCAGCCAAATGGTATGTCGAAGAAAAATCTGGGTCCCACACGACTTTTGAATCCTTGGCCAAAGCCTTCTTAACTTTCTTCCAATTACCTATCCGCCATGACAACGGTCTAGAACTACTGTCTAATTTCAAACAGTCCTCAGCCACCCACATTTCTGACCACATACATGAGTGGCGTAGGCGACGTAGTTTGTGTAAAGTAGAAACCACCAAACAACAATGTCTTGACTGGTTTCTTAGATCACTTGTCGCTCTCCTTAGGAAGGATGTCGCTTCTACCTTCCCTCAATCCGAAGAAGAAGCCATCAATAAATCCCAGCAATATGACCTCATTTACGCACAGTTAGGGTACTTATACACATTACTTCCTGATCTTCCCAGACCTGTGCCATTTGGTCAAGACAAACCTGGGATGTCACACTCAGAAGACGGGCTAATAGGTGCCACCACGCACCATAGTCCACAACCACAACCACCACCGATGTATGGGACACCTCAATACCCACCAGCATATGGGGGCACTTCTTATTACCCCCCACCCCCTTACCAACAACCATACCCTGTTTCTACACCTCCACCCATTAGTGGACCGCCACCGGCACCCCCCATACATCCACCTCTTCCAAACACCAGTGGTCCCCCCTCCACATCACCTTATAGTACTAGTGAAAGCACCATGCCTTCCTATGTACCTTATGGAGCTGCACCACCACAGAACCCTTACTTTCCCTTTCTGGGTCCTCCACAACCCATGGCTCCCCCACATCCTCATGCGGGGGTAAATTTTTTTCAGCCTTCCGCTGCTCAACAATACCAGAATTTTGAACAATTAAATACAGCCAACCCCACCCACCCATCAAACAACAATAGGAAGAAAGGATGGAACATGAACAACAACAATCTCGGTCAAGGCGGGAATCAACCCACACAGCATCCACCCACTGGGGGAAATCAGAACCAAGGGAACCAAAACCCCCAGGTGGGCAATAACAACAAACGCCAAGGGAGGAATACTGTTAAAACTATCCACCCTTGTGCTCTTTGTGGCGTATATGGTCATTACATGCACCATTTCCCACAGATCGTTGATTTCAAAAGGTTGAAAGACTCTGGGAGCCTTCCTCCTCCTCTTGCGCAACCTGCCCCGCAGCAGGCACAACAACAATATGCGCAACAACCGCCTCCCGCCGTGCTGCAAAATCCTATCCCACATCAAGGTGTTATCAACACCCAGCAGGATACGCAGCATCCCCCACCTCAGGTGGGCCAGTACCATAATCCCAACAATCCAGAAGAACGAACAATTCTCCTCACCAGTGAGGAAGAAATTCTTTTGCAAACACACAATCGTCAGTATCCTCCAACAATTGAGTCTACTCCCACATCTTCAGAAACAAACCCTACACCAACGGGACCCCCGTTGATGATCCCTTGCCCTTCGGCCAAACCACCATTACGCATCCCTCGCATCCCTTTATGCAGGAATGTTCACAATCCACAGGCTAGGGCAGCACATAACTACAGTTTGGTAGATGACTTAGCACAATCCCCGACTGCCATGTCAGTTCTGGAAGTCCTCCAGACTTGTCCTATGCAACGAAAATTTCTACTTTCCGCCTTGGGGGAAGTCGACCCTGCCGATACTCGACTCATCACTTTTGACCTTGATAGCTGCGAACCTCGTCTTCCCGCCGCCGTCGCTATTCAAATACCAATAAAAATATGGAACATCACCGTCCATCGGTGTATCATCGATGAAGGGGCATCTACATGTATCATGTCCAAAACAGTATGGAAGAAACTTGGTTCCCCGGACCTTTTACCCTCTGCCATCACGTTGCGAGCTTATGACGGGAGACCATCATCCCCCGAAGGGCTCTTCCAAAATGTCCCCATAGAACTCGGGGGAAAAACCATCCTCATCGACATTGAAGTTATCGACGCACAACTCGATTACAACATCTTGTTTGGTCGTACCTACATGTATGCTATGAAGGAAGTGGTGTCATCAGTCTTTAGAAAAATCATGTTCCCTCACAACGGGAAGATTGTGACCATCGACCAAGTCTCGCATTACGAGCCTAACCCATCGGCCAATCTCGATAACATTCTTCCTCTCATTCATTCAAACAAAGACGCATACCCACTCGTAGAGACGGGTCCTAGGATTTTCAAAGATCCATCCTTGTTAGGGACGTATCATGGAGCACCACCACTCCTTCCCCCTAGCCAAGTATGCATCATCTCCTCTAAAGAAACTCTCCAGGAGGATGTTCGTCCTCCTCAGGAGGCTTCAGTCATTCATGACATCTCACCAGTCACAGCACCACTCCCACAGGAGCCTCCTGTGCCCTCGTCGACCCCTCCGGTCCACAAATCAACACCCCCTCAGGGGCCTAATCCCATTTGGGAGTCAGTTCCCCGACCCCTCACTCAAATTCCCTTCTTTTACCCTCCACCAGGTATAGAAGCTTTCCAGGTAGCCGCAACGCTCACACTACCCAATATGGTGTTAGCAATCCCAGTGTGGTACTTACATCCACCTGAGATGGTCCCTCACCCACAGGAAGGACTCCCCATGACGATTCCTGTCATCACTCCCACTACCCCCATACTCCCTACCCCCCCTGTTGCAGCCGGGGGAAGGTGACAGAAGAAGGAGCCCACCGCTCCACTTCCTCCGCGCATTCCACCACCTTGCGCATTGTGTGACAAAGAGGGCCACCAAACCAACAACTGCCCATCACTACTGGAATTACGGAATTTGATTCCCCCCAATCCAACCCCCTCACCACCCGTTACTACTGCCACCACTCAACCTTCCATTAGTAAAGGGTTGAAGACCAAATTTGCATGTGCCATCTATTCTGAGTATGGCCATTACACCCATCATTGTCCCGCCCTGCCTCATTTCCAGCAGGCATTAGCTATCATAATCCGAGACTTTCAGAACAACCCACGCCCTGCCATGTCATCCACAACACCACTCACTGACATTCGCTATGTCACCACTTCAGTCAATGAACGCATGAGATGCCCTTGCTCTCTTTGCGACTTGTTGGCTCATTTTACATACCAATGTTCTATGATCATCGAATATCGGCGACATTAGTTAGCCCTACATCACCAACCCGTAGAGGCAATCATTGACATATCTGCACCATTCGAAGATCTTCATATCATTTCACCCAAACCCGAGGCACTCCCTACACCTCCTTGGTTCTTAGATGGCGTATCTGAGGATTTACCCCATAACCCTCCCAACTCTCCTGCTCATTCCCCTGCGGAGATTCTCCATCCAACCACCATGGGTACCCCTCAGTGCTTCAACATATGGTTCATGACGAGCGAACCCTCACAATCTGTTCGCACCTCTCCCCCTGCTTCACTAGCAGGGGACAATCACACTAGAGCTGAGATCACTCCTCATGATCCATTATATTCCCGTCGTTTCCAATGTGATGAAGAAATACTGGAAGAGCTGCAAAGTCAGGATTCTCCCTGGGATGCACTCCATCATCGTGCTCTCTTCCTTCCGCAGGAAGCCCTCATGCCTCCTAGCCACAACCGCATTTACGTAGTTGAAACCAAAGACTTTATCCCATCAGGGCCTATCGATTGGTTCAACAATCCTATTCCAGCACCCGACGCTTTCGAAGAAGGAAATCTGGCTAACATTTCCCCCACCATCAAAATCGACATTTCCATTCAACCGGGCATCGTCGAATAAATCATCATTGGAGCTTCTTGCACTCCTCAGGAAATCGCCGCATATAAAACCCTCTTCCAGGAATATAGGGATATCTTTTCCTGGTCATACACGGAGATGCCTAGCCTCGACCCCTCTATTGTCGAGCATCGCATCGACACCTGGCCTGACATTGCACCTGTTCGCCAGAAACAGCGACCGCTACACCCATCCAAAGCCGCGGCTATCAAAGCCGAAATTGAAAAATTACGTACGACCGGATTTATTTACCCCATCGCTTACACTTCATGGGTTTCCAACCCTGTACCCGTCGACAAAAAACAGGGCACCATTCGCATTTGCACCGACTTTTGCGATCTCAATAACGCATGCCCCAAGGACAACTTCCCAATGCCTTTCATCGATCAGATTATCGACGACTGTGTCGAACACGAGGCTCTTTCCTTTATGGATGAACTCTCCGGCTATAACCAAATTCAAATCCATCCAGCCGATCAGTACAAAACCTCATTCATAACCCCATGGGGTACATTTTCATATCGTGTCATGCCCTTCGGCCTCAAAAATGCCGGTGCAAATTTCCAGCAGGCCATGACATACATCTTTCATGATTTGGCTGCAATCATCCTCGCCTACTTGGATGACCTCACTGCTCGATCCAAGAAGCGTACCCAACACCTCGATGATTTACGAATCATCTTTCAAAGGTGTCGTCAGTACAACATCTGCTTGAACCCTCTCAAGTGCGTATTCTGTGTCACCGCAGGACGCCTCCTCGGTTTCATCATTTCAAAAAGCAGTATCACCGTAGACCCCCTCAAAGTCCAAGCCATTATCGAAATTCCACCTCCTCGGAATTTGCGACAACTACAGAGTCTACAGAGAAAAAACAACTTTCTTAGGCGCTTTGTTCCTGATTACGCTATACGCGCACATGGTTTCCTTCGCTTACTGCGTCACGACATCCCTTTTCATTGGGACGAATATGCCCAACAGTCATTTGACGACCTTAAAGCAACGCTTTCCAATGCACCCTTAATCAGTGCACCTGACTATAATCGCGACTACATTCTCTACGTATCAGCATCTGCTGTATCAGTAGTCGGCGTCCTCGTCCAGCTCGGAGATGACAATCGTGAACACGTCATTTACTACGTCAGTAAGAACCTCTCAGGACAACCCCTGAAGTACAAACATGAAGAGAAACTGGCTCTTGCAGTTGTCCTTGCAGTACAGAAGCTGCGCCATTACATTCTGCTTGGCACCACAAAGGTCGTCGCAGATGCCAACCCTATGCAATACTTGCTCAGTCGTCGCCAAGTGAATGGAAAATTCACTCAATGGATCGTTATCCTTCAGGAATACGACCTCGTGTTTTCAACACCTAAGAGTAAGAAGGCCCTCGTTCTCGCTGAAATTGTCACAACCCTTCCCTCTAACACCATCAGTCCCCCCGTCAACACCGACTTCCCTGACGAACATCTCTTTTACATCGCCTCAGATGATCCTTGGTATGGCGACCTCCTCATCTACCTACGAACTCAAAAGTTCGGTCCTCGCCTATCACGAGATGATCGTCGGCGTATTCACCATCAGGCTCCCCGCTACCTCCTCATTGGTGACATCCTCTATTGGCGGGGCATCGACACCATTCTTCGTCGCTGCCTGACTATTGACGAGGCCGACAGAGTCTTAAATGACTACCACAGTGGCGCATGTGGGGGCCATCTTTCGGGCATCTCCACTGCTCAAAAGATTATCCGAGCTGATTATTTTTGGCCTACCCTGTTTCACGATTGCATTCACACCGTGAAACGCTGTGAGCAATGTCAGCTCTATGACAACAAAGCCCGAGCCCCCCCCCGCCCTTCTTCACCCTGCCATCACTGCAGGCCCCTTTTGTAAATGGGGCATTGACTTTATGACTTGTAATCCCCCCTCCAGCAATGGTCACAAATACATTGTTGTCGCTATCGATTACTTCACCAAATGGGCTGAAGCTATGCCCACTTTCAACAACACCGCTGACACAACAACGTGTTTTTTCTTCAACCACGTCATATCCCGGTTTGGAGTACCACTCCAATTAGTTTCTGATCATGGGAAACATTTTGAGAATGAGATATTCGTCTAACTCTCAGCTCGGTTAGGCTTCTCTCACGAGTTTGCCTCGCCATACTACCCTCAGTCAAACGGACAGGTCGAGGCAGTCAACAAAGTCATCAAGACCATGTTACAACGCACGGTTAATAAACATAAAACCAATTGGCATCACATGTTATTTTCCGCGCTATGGGCTTATCGAACGACAGTGAAGACCGCCACGGGTTTCACGTAATTTCACTTAGTCCATGGAGTCGAGGCAACTCTTCCCATCGAGTGCGAAATTCCCACCCTTTGCACTGCAATCGAGCTTTTACCTGACACTGCTCCAATGGAGCAGCGCTTGCTGAAATTGGAGTCTCTAGATGAAGATCGTCGATCCTCATTACAGAACAACGAGGCAGCTAAAAAATGATCCAAAGCTACCTTCGATCGGCATGTCAACCTTTGCTCATTTCGCGAAGGCGACCTTATCCTCGCCTATGATATCGCTCATGATACCTTTGGCCATGGCAAATTCGAATCACTGTGGCATGGCCCTTACATCATCCAACATTGCCTCACCAAAGGCGCATACATCTTGGCCTCCCCCGAAGGCCTCACGCTCAAAGAACCCGTAAATGGGTTATACCTCAAGAAATTTTATGCTTAAACGTAGTCAAGCTACTTTAGGTTATTTTTTCTTTTCTAGCGTTTTTAATCTTTTTTCCTCATCTAAACTATCCTTTGTGCTATTGACAGATGACTCCTCCACCAGCTTACCACATTGGTTACGCTGACGGTGCCAGCCATTGGACACAAAATCTCGCTTCGGCTGCTTGGGCTCTCTACACCCCTTCACATGAAATGCTACATTCCAACGGCATATGTTTAGGACCAGCAACCAATAACCAAGTCGAATACACTGTTGTCATTGGCCTCTTGACTGACGCCCAACATCATCATATTCGTCACCTTAGCGTTTTCCTCGACTCCCAAATGGTTGTTCTCCAACTCAACAATGTGTACCGTGTACGCGATCCGTGCCTCTTTCGCAAATACCTGCAGGTTAGATTATTATCTCGACATTTTGATTCCATTACATTTACACATATTCCAAGAGAACTGAATCAGATAATAGATGAAATAGCTAACATGGTGCTCGATTGGCATATATCACATCAAGCTACACATACATAAACATCTCATACATCCTGTCACATCATATAGATAAAATCAACATCATCAACATCAACACAAAAAACACATGTAAACCACATTTGGATCTCAACAAACACGTATAATCATATATATATAGGTGGGCCTCTCAGGCCATCCAAATGTTTACATACACAAAAAATACATCGGCCCGCAGGCCTGTGCCGCATCTCAGTACAAAAATCAGCTCACCAACCTATCAAAAAGTATACAAAAATACATGCTACAAATCAGGGTGCCTCTATAGCACCCCCAGCTGCCCCTCCCTCCGGAGGAGGTGGTGGCCCACCTCGACCTGCCCCAGGCGGTGGTGGTGGCGCACCTGCAGGACCCTCCTGCCCCGGTGACAGGCGTCCACTAGTCATGGCAGCGAGCACAGCTGCTCGTTGCATGATCGACCGCCATGGTGGCGGTAACCCGATGCACTGCTCTAGGAACTCCTCATCCTGGATACGGATCCACATGCCCTCAGGCACATCCCAAAACACCGTCTCAAACTGACGAAGTATATCATCCAACTCCCCTCCGGCTGCCGACGGAGGAGCATGAGACGGCCCTGCACCAGGATCATCAAATCGACGCCTCCTCGCCGGTCTCCCGGGCTCTGCTGGTGCCCCCGCAGCCTCATCCCGTGGCCACTTATCTCCACGCAGAGGTCGCCCCTCTCGCTGCACCGACGGTCTATATAACTCCACCTCATGCCCGCGAGGTGCCAAATCTGCACATGCACCAAACAAACAACAACAGATCATATCAGTGTCTATACATTATATATATAACCTAGTATAGAAAACTCACAGCATAAATTCAAAACATATAAATACACAATTTACCTCTGTGATCAAAAACCTCCCCAGGAGGCAACACCATGTCCGGGTCCCCCCGGAAATCCACCCCAGCATAGGGGAACTGAAGTATAACCTGCGGCATCTGCCGCCATATTTGCGCTGCCTGTGCAGTAAAGTAGTGCCCGCCTTCGCCACCACCGTGGTGAACCAAAATCTGTGACCACCGCTTCAAGCGTGGCTATCGTACCCCTGGTGCCTCCAGTAGCACCCTAGGGCGTAGCATCGACACCCTCTCCAAGAAAAAGGCTACCAGGATGGAGCCAAATGCAAACTCCCCGGTGCCTCTAGACCGGCAATGGTCCAGCTGCACGATCATCTATGCATGTAGGGTCAAACCCCAGGCGAACCGCTCATGGCCCACCACCACCCTCTCCATCAGGAACAACTCACCACCACTGATCCGGTGGGTTGCTCATGACCCGTACACCCGCACTATCATCGCTGCTATGCAACGATGCAGCAGGGCATCTATACCACTGATGCTCACTGACGTCCCGGTCATGTAATGCTCGCCTGAGCAGTATCGCTCGGCGATAGTGCGCAGAAGAGTGTCCCTCGGCAACACAGGCACTGCCGAAAATGGTGTTCCCTGGAAAGGGAGCCCAGTCAAGAAGTAGATGTCCTCCACCACAGTGAAGGTGATCTGCTCTCCTCGCATGAGGAAGCAGTGTCGATCTGGGCTCCACATCTCGATCAGAAACTGGAGAAAATACTTCTCTGCCCGTATCAAAGGGCACTCAAAAAACTTTAGCAACCCACTGGCTGCTAAAGACGCTCAAACTGCAGGTCTCGCATCGGCCACATCATCTCGCAGCTGTGACCAGTCTCGCTCGCGCCACCGCACACCCATAATCACTGCTTGCCACTTGCACACAACCCAGAGTCCTATATTAGCTTAGGCAATCATCCAATACATCAAATAAGCTAATTTTTCACCCTGAAACCTTGCCTTAAAGGCGCGGTTTTACCACTCACAGGTGCGCACACATGCACGCCTGTTCACTATACAGGAGCGCATGTGTGCGCGCCTGTTTTTCCCATAGGCGCACTCTAGAGTGCGCCTGTCCAACCCACAGGTGCACTCGGGATCGCACCTGTTCACCCCACAGGTGCACCCTCATGCGCGCCTGTCTACCCTAGGGCGCGCCTCTAGGGCGCGCCTTAAATTCCTTTTCACGCGCACACATGCACGCTTCTTCAGTGTGAAGGAACGCACTCATGCGCGCCTTCCACTGAGTCGCCCGTGCATGTGGGCCCACCCTCTACCCAAAAACCCCCTAAAACTCCCATACGACCCCCCGTACCTACCCTTCCCAAAAGTTGGAAACCTATAGCTATGCAGAATGTTCAGACCACTAACCGGAAACTCGCACGCCGTCAATCGGGTACCTCGTGCTCCCGGAATCACTCAATATCCTCTGAATCTGCTCGAAAACTCACTGTAGCAGCAGGTACAAATGAGGTGGCAATGTGGGCCCTACAGCTGTATATAGGCCTTTTGCCAAACTTCCACTCACCATTACGGGAGCCCACGGCGTCCGTTTTTTGAACCGTCTTCAGCCATGGGATCAACATCCCACCGCCTACATCACGGCTGTCCCTGGGTCACTTTTCATCCTAGGCCCCCGGGGCGCCTTTTTTCCATATCATGGTCAGGTATGCATGCGCATAGTCACATTTGTCAAATATACGCTCATATCTTACTTTCTCTTCAGATATTGTTCACTTTGGGTATTTGCTTGTTCTGTGTGCAGGTACTTGGTCATCATCCCTCCACATCATTCCTTCAGGTATATACTCAACACTGGCATGTAGTCTCTCCCGCTGTATTGCATTTACATTTCCAGTCACACCCTCTGATATTGGCCTTTAGGACACCCATTTCCGGCTCTGCAGTACTCACACCTCCATTTGCATTTTTTGTACTGATACCCGGTAGTTTTCTTACCCACATGAGTCGTCTCATTCATAGCACCTTTTGGCACTTTTGACACTCATGTTGTTCTTCATCACCTGTTAGGGATGGGAGTCCTGGTAGTCTTTCATCATGTTGCAGATCAACCACATACTTCTTCTCCTCATTTTTGCTAGCTTCCCATATGGACTCCCAGATCATCGATTCATGGTTACGTTCTTTTTTACCTGCACCTCCGTAGGATCATCAACCCACCATTTCATCCACCATCAGTTTTACCATCTACGAACCTATCTCCATTTCACCTACCTCATACAGAAACTCGCCAATGGGGCCCCCCACCCTTCATCATTTTTTCCAGAAATTTCTTCCCTCCCTGGGGCACTCATTTCACACTGGGGCACATGTTTCTGTATTTTGTACATCTTTCCCACATTTATTCATTATTTATTGTACAAACGCCTTTTATTCCCAGTCTTTACTTTTGTCGTCACTGTTGGTGACCTACTTTCCTTTTTTGGCCACACGCAACCCATATCACCCTTGGTTGGAGCATTACTTCTCATTCACCCTTGCCGGCATCGTCTATATCTTCAGAGTACTACCCATATCACTTACCTATACCCTCTGAATTTTTTCACCTTGTTTTGCCTCTGGCACAACTTATCCTTGGTCTTGGCGTCCCCCTGACACTCGACCTTGTCACACGGTTGCGACCACTGTTTGTCTCATGCATTCTCCAACCAAGGGCAGTCTTGAGTCTTCACACTTCTTGAATTCGTCCATGTACCTCTGCCACTTCCTCACCACAGTAGATTCCATGGGCCCCTTGCTTCTGGGAGTCGCGTCCCCGTTTTGTCGACATCAACACACTTTTCTAGAAGGGCGACAGTATCTTGGTTCTCATTTACCATTTAATGAGTGATCTCGGATGACACAGGGGGAAATACCATTGCTCCCTGATGTCGTTGACCCCCATAACATTCGACGCCAACACTTTCTCATGTTGCGGTGGGTCTTACTTTGCGACTATTGCAGTTTTTCTTATCAGTTGCCGAAGACCTATGAACTTGGTAGGGCCACCAATGCCCACATCACCGTCGTTGTTTACTTCCGCGACCATTACCGATGGTTCAGAGTATGTTCCTTTGCATAATTGTCTTCTGCTTTTCTCATTCCGCCCCCGAGGGCGCTGCAGTTGTCTACACCAACATTTTCGGCATCTTTTTTCAGAGTTACATCATATGAGCATGGGGCATGCCCACCTCATTTGTACACACTTGTATATTGTTACGCACCTTGTAGAAGGTCGGGTTCTACAGGTTCCTTTCTTCTCCAAAGGATTTCTCTACACGGTCCCACTCTTGCTCTCCGTTACAACATCATTCTCAGTCAAAGAAACATTGATGGATTTCGGCTATACGTTTTGCTCCTAACCTCATCCATCAGGGGGCATCTGTTATCACTGAAATTTCGTCCGCACATGGCGACAAGAACTCCACATTGTCAAAATAGGATTGGAGTCATTCATGGCACAAGATTAATTCCTCAGCATTGCAAAAGGGTAAAAAAACTATACAAATGACCAAAAATTTGAAAGGCGCTTTACATCATCTGGGTGCACGCGTGCACGCACGTAACAGAAACGTACTAAGCACGCATATGTGCACAAGGCGCGGCTATTGGGAGAAAAACCCGCGCGCCTGCTAAACGACGCATTTATTGAAATTGGTCAGCCTCCCAACCACTAATGGATCAGCTCCCAAGTCGATTTGACACCAAATCCGAGCTCAATCCTCATGGTGGGCTGGTCAAAGACCTAATTGTGCCC
>ML799136.1:344966-356512 GCA_009831015.1 Picea engelmannii | reverse complement strand
TTGACATCCATGCAGGCATCATACCTTGGTCAACCTGGGAGTTGAAACATAATGTGATATTGTTCTCCTGAATAAATAATAATTTAAGATCTTCATCTTCGATGTTCTAGTGCTGCACCCTGATGAATCAATGGATGACATCAACGTCATGCTCAAAAAGCCCTGGAGAAGCTCCACCTGGAACATCTTCTTTCAGATTAAGCACTGATGACAAACATAATCGCAGGAACTTGAGACCATGCCTCTTGTGAGATGTAAGCGCTTGTAATAAAGTTCCTGGGTGAGCATCCCTAGTTCATTTATAAGCCGGATGTGTTCTCAAAGACACTTAGGATGAAGACACTAAGTAAATAAAAAATTCAAACTCTGTTACAACAACACCCATGAAAGAAAGAAATGTGAGATGTCCTCTCTCCCATATAATCTGCATGTCATCATAGCTACATACTTGTACTGCGGTTCTAAGGAAGCTATTGAATATATACCGTGACTGCCTGCCTTGTACTTCGCAGGGTGCGAAACCCAATCTTTTATTAAGCTAGACATGGTTTTATCATACTGCACACATTCCTTCTGTTTGAACTCGTCCAAGAATTTGACACCATATGTAAAGTCAAACGCTATGGGAAACTTATACATGGCTTGCAGATGTTCAGGCTTGAAAGTCCCGATGGTGACCTTCTGCTCATTCATGATGGTTCTGGTTGGTATGTCCACATGGTCTAACACCCATCAGACCATATCATAATATGGCAGTAGTCGTGTCTTGGCTGCTACTTTATGCATTCCCAATTGAATGACGATCTTATACTTGGTGGTTATGTCGTCTTTTTTATTGTCGCTGGAATCATCGAAATAATCCACTAATTCGGCCTGCAGAACATCAGAAACAAATGACCAATTCGGGACTGAGTTGACACTTCGAGGTGAAGTATCAATGACATTGTCCGAACCATGTCCTGAAACCTCAACATTGGCTTTGGATGCTTTTCACAGGGCCATGACTGGAGATCCTTCTTTAGCTCTTCTGCGATAAAAATACGTATACATACAAAAGTTAGCTCGCTGAGAAAGTGTTCTCTGCGTAATATAAAAATGCATTTGTTATAATGAACAACAGCTCTATATATATTCTAAAACTTGGTACTTTTTAGAAGAGATCTGTCAAATCATGTTTAAAAATAAATTTAGCCATAAAAACCCAATATTTATTCGTCAATTCGCCTTATTTCATAATTAATGCCATAAATTTTGGTGGTTTGAAGTGTCAGTTGGCATATGGAATAAATAAGGCTACCTCGTAAATTGTGCAAGCATCAAAACACGAGATATATTGATTTAGCTTAATTAATCTGGTTTTACCAACGTTAATTAATCTTTCGGTACTCGTTGTATCAGGGATTTTTCTTTAACACTTTTAACCTCTAACACCTGAGATTGCGATGATCGATTTTGGTTAATAAAAATGCAATAGTGATTAGGAGATTAATTAATTACGTAATTATTATATTTTCCATATCACGACTCGGAGCTTCGAAGATAAGTTTCCAGGAAGTTTGCATGCCGAGCTGCGAAACCATGAGATCGTGATAATACGACTTAATTAAAAGGGAAGATAAACTCGGATTAAGTGATTAATTAATTACGTTCATATCCTTATCGTGATTTCGCGAGTCGGGGCTTAGATAGTGTAGCTTTTTAAAAAGAAAACGTTGAGAGGTGAATTGTCGACAGAACTTTACCATGGTTTAGATTTTACTTTTACTTTGACACGGGTTACTAACATACGAACCTCACGGTTTCGGCTATCGGGGATACGATAATGAGAGTTTTGGATTTATTGAACACCGAGGCACGAAAACCCGAGGATGTTCAATCATGATTTAAAAAAACTTTACTCTCGTTACTGACTTGAGGTAAAATTTTAAAGCGATTTCACTGTGTCGTTGCTCGGGACTTGTGAACTATGTGATCTATAGCATCCAACATGCGAAATCCCAAGGTAGAACAAAAGGGGGATTTTTTTTTTTCCAAAAAGTAGAACTTACCTCGAGAGTACAATAATCATCACTGCTGCATGATAAGTCTTCATAAATTTTGAAACCACAGATGGAAAATACGAAAACCACCTTTCGATTTCGAGCATTAAGACAAGAAATTTGAGATGGGCTAGAAAAAAAAAAGGCGGCTCCAACATAATCCATAAGACATAAAAAGACATAAAAATCCATATATAATATCCAAAATATCAGAGTACATGGGTGGGTGCAACAACCTCAAAAATACGTCCAGTAGAAAGCCACGTGGCGTATGCTCTAAAAAATATACAAGTAGTTCCCTTGGAACGTAAGTTGTCCAGCCTAACTAAGGACGGGGCCTGTTGGCCTGGTTATAATGATCAACGACATTTTCCAAATGTCGAAAAAGCCAGACCCACGTCTGTGGTACCCCCACTACATGAGGCTGCATGGATGGCGACAGATCCTCAATCTTTGCCATGAGGACTATGCGAGTAAGCGAGGTAAACTTCCTCTCTATCCATCTCAAAACTCTCTCAGCCTCACTGGCTGGAGGTCCCCCTGCTACTACTGGTCCGCCAACTACAGCTAGTCCTGCCTATGGTCGAGGATGTCACCTGGTCCTTGCGAACTCCACTGGATGCACTGGTCCCACATATGCACAGAACACATACTTAATTGTCAAATACTCTGGTATATACAAAAAAATTGATATATATAGAAACAACATAAAAATTAAATAAATTTGAAAAAGAAAGAAAAAAAAAAAGAGCAAACTTACCCATCTCTCCTCGCTGCTCTCTGGGAGGTACCAGAATCTCAGGATCTCTTGAGAAGTCGATCCCAACATAGGGGTAGTCCTCTATAACCAAAATTTGTGATGCCCACCAAGCAAAAAAATTGTCATCAAAGGCCTCGATGGTCCTTCCGCCCCCTGCCGCGACAACAATGCCGCCCATCTGCATAGTGTGGGGTGAGAGGCCTCATGCCCTCAGATCATCTCTGTAAGGGAGCTAGAGAGGTAGTGGGGGGGCCTAGAGGGCCCATAGTGATAATAGTGGAGGTCATTCAATGTAAGGTGGAATAGGTCCACTATATTATTAAATAAGACCCACTATGGTAGTTAGTAGTTAGATAGTACCCTGGGTAAACCTCCCCATGGAGATACCCTTCTTGAAAAAACCATCATGAATTTGGAAGGAGGAAGTGAAGGCACAAAGCCTTAAGAAATCCCTAATAGGTATCAAATCGATGGACGAGATCCTGTCAGGATATCTGTGGTCACTCACGACTATCAGATAAGAAGAAGAAGATGGAAGGATAAGTACCTTAACCTTGATAGGTATTGATTGATGGACGAGATCCCGTCGAGAAATATGTCGTCACTCATGACCGTTAGATTTGGTAGGAGAAAGTAGGATGTTAAATGCCTTTCCACCTTGTCTTTCTGTACCTTCGTGGATAGCGACGAAATCGGGATCATAGATCCCCGAGGTCCATGAGAACATCTGGACCGTTGATTTTTCCCCATCCAGGAAGTCGGGGGAGAATATACAAGTTAGGAACCTGTCCGAGCTATTAGATCTTGACTGGAAAACCTGACAACCATTGGATATGGCAGGAGATACCTGAGGGTTAAACCCCTAGTGAATAAGGGCGAAAGCCCCGAAATGGATTTGGGTCATTCAATTAAAGGAGGCCACGTGTCATGAGATTTCCCATTTCAGGAAATCAGGAATCCAGAACTCGGGAGTTCTGATGATGAGAGATCGGGATGTTCCATGGTGGAAACCCTGAAGCAGTCATAGACTGACCGATTTCAAGAGGCTACGTGTCGAGAGATTAACCATTTCGGGAAATCGGGGATCAGGGATTCGAGAGTTCCGTTGACAATAGGTCGGGCTCTCGCCTTGACCAATCCCGATGGAAGAGAGAGTGTGGTCATGTGGGAGAAGGTCATATTGACCAAGGCATAACCCAAGGGGCTAATCACCGATTAAGGCTTGTTTGGCACATCAGCGTTTCGGCACTCGAGATACCGAAGGGCATGTTCCCTCGTGCTCTCAAACCCTGAAATCTAGACTTATAAATATAGAGATGATTAGCATGTGGTTAAGTCCCGATGAATGGATGAGATTCTTTTGGAGGATCTTAGGGTCTATAACGACCGTCAGATGTGAGGAAGAGGTGTCAACTTTAAGCTGGGGGCGCGAGTGCACCTTAGGGTAAGTGGTGAGCAGATATGGACGACCAAAGTCCACCTGCCCAGATCTACGGCTGAGGCTTCATTCTAGAGCCCCCTTGTTGTTCTACCTTTCGCAGTGAGGGGGGGATCCGAAATCGAACGCGCAACTCTGGAAGGGTCAGGATTTATTCACCTTGATCAACGACATTCAGGCGAATTCTGGAGCCCCCTTTCCATTCTTCCTTTATTGGCGGGGGGGGTCTGGAATGGTGTGGCATGTGAAGTGGGGCCCATCTCCTGTCACGTCGCCCACCATGTCATGCTTTCCCTCTCGCCACCTGTACTCCACTCAACCGTGTGACAGGGCTGTTCCTAATGGCCATCTGCTAACCCTGTAGGGATTCATCCCTATTGGCCAGTTGCTAGCCCTGTTGGGGTTCAACGGTTGTAGAGTCGAACGATTCGACATCACTGTAGCGCTGAGGCACGAAATACAAAGAGGCACCACGATTATTTGACTTTTGATCATGACCCGCGATCACATGGGAACAGAGAGACAGAAAGATCTATCTTGCGGTAGGCCTCCGTAGGTAATTCGGGGGCTCTGATTCTATAGAAATCAATGAAAATTTGATTATGGTAGTGGGTATGTGACAACAAGACAACTTGTTGGGAATGAATAATGGTAGTGCATGCGGGGGAACAAAAGCCTCTGTTGGGAATGAATAATGGTAGTTTTTGTAGAGCTTCGAAGATACGTTTCTGGGAAGTTTGCATGCCGATCTGCGAAACCGTGAGATCGTGATAATATGACTTAATTAAAAGGGAAGATAAACTCGGATTAAGTGATTAATTAATTACGTTCATATCCTTATCGTGATTTCACGAGTCGGGGCTTAGACAATGTAGCTTTTTAAAAAGAAAATGCTGAGTGGTGAATTGCCGACAGAACTTTACCATGGTTTAGCTTTTACTTTTACTTTGACACGGGTTACTAACATACGAACCTCACGGTTTCGGCTATCGGGGATACGATAATGAGAGTTTTGGATTTAGTGAACACCGAGGCACGAAAACCCGAGGATGGTCAATCATGATTTAGGAAAACTTTACTCTCGTTACTGACTTGAGGTAAAATTTTAAAGCGATTTCACTGTTTCGTTGCTCGGGACTTGTGAACTACTTGATCTATAGCATCCAACATGCAAAATCCCAAGGTAGAACAAAAGGGGGAATTTTTTTTTTCCAAAAAGTAGAACTTACCTCAAGAGTACAATAATCATCACTGCTGCATGATAAGTCTTCATAAATTTTGAAACCACAGATGGAAAATACGAAAACCACCTTTCAATTTCGAGCATTAAGACATGAAATTTGAGATGGGCTAGAAAAAAAAAAGGCGGCTCCAACATAATCCATAAGACATAAAAAAACATAAAAATCCATATATAATATCCAAAATATCAGAGTACATGGGTGGGTGCAACAACCTCAAAAATACATTCAGTAGAAAGTCACGTGGCTTATGCCCTAAAAAATATACAAGTAGTTCCCTTGGCACGTAAGTTGTCCAGCCTAACTAAGGATGGGGTCTGTTGGCCTGGTTATAATGATCAACGACATTTTCCAAACGTCGAAAAAGCCAGACCCACGTCTGTGGTACCCCCACTACATGAGGCTGCATGGATGGCGATAGATCCTCAATCTTTTCCATGAGGACTATGCGAGTAAGCGAGGTAAACTTCCTCTCTATCCATCTCAAAACTCTCTCAGCCTCACTGGCTGGAGGTCCCCCTGCTACTACTGGTCCGCCAGCTACAGCTAGTCCTGCCTATGGTCGAGGATGTCACCTGGTCCTTGCGAACTCCATTGGATGCACTGGTCCCACATATGCACAGAACACATACTTAATTGTCAAATACTCTGGTATATACAAAAAAAATGATATATATAGAAACAACATAAAAATTAAATAAATTTGAAAAAGAAAGAAAAAAAAAAAGAGCAAACTTACCCATCTCTCCTCGCTGCTCTCCGGGAGGTACCAGAATCTCAGGATCTCTTGAGAAGTCGATCCCAACATAGGGGTAGTCCTCTATAACCAAAATTTGTGATGCCCACCAAGCAAAAAAATTGTCATCAAAGGCCTCGATGGTCCTTCCCCCCCCTGCCGCGACAACAATGCCGCCCATCTGCATAGTGCGGGGTGAGAGGCCTCATGCCCTCAGATCGTCTCTGTAAGGTAGCTAGAGAGGTAGTGGGGGGGCCTAGAGGGCCCATAGTGATAATAGTGGAGGTCATTCAATGTAAGGTGGAATAGGTCCACTATATTATTAAATAAGACCCACTATGGTAGTTAGATATAATAAATGGGTAATTAGATATAATAAATGTAAGAGGACTTCTTAGAAGGTTCTACTTCTAGAAGATTCCTCCTCTAGACTATTCTTAGGTGATGGTAGAACTATATAAAGGGGTTCAAGCAATGTAATGAAACATGAAGAGAAGTATTGTATTTGGAGGTGAAGCTCAATAGGAAGATGCCCCCTCGAAGAGGCAAGTGAACAGGAGAGGATCCTTTCCATAATAGGATCCATTGTATGGTGTTTCCCTACCTCAAGGGTTTGGTAATAATAAAGTGTGGTTTCTTCTATCTTGCTTTGTGGATCTATTTTGTATTCAATATTTGTGGTGATTATATCTTCAGATCAGTATTATGTTCTTAACAATTGGTATCAGAGCACTTTCCTTGGCCGAAGTTGTGGGCAACTATTTTTTATTTTTGCAGATTTTTTTTTTAGAGAAGAAAAAAGAGGGCCGCAACATTCCAGACATTTTCAGTATATTTCGGTGCAAAATTTATAGGTTATAGGTTATTATATTGGTATATCTATTCAGGTTCTTAACAAGTGGTATCAGAGCACTTTCCTTGGCCGGAGTTGTGGGCAACTATTTTTTATTTTTGCAGATTTTTTTGAGTTGTGGGCACTAACCAAGGAGGATAGACCGTACCCTTAGCCATACTACCCGACTACCCAGGTACTAGACAGTATCTTCCCGAGTGCTGTTCTCGGTGACACTATAGCAGTCCAGTGGCTGATAGGTTTATCTACAAAGGGCTTCAGGAAATCTAGGCCGATCCGTACATAGGTGCTGTCTGATGCACTACCACTCGAAGGGGTACCAACAGGGGTTACAAGGGTGGCCAACAGATGTGAGCTTAAGAACCACTTGTATTTACTGCATGTATGAATCCATCAACCGCTTGTTTATGTGCGTAACGACAGATCTCTGTGGCTTAAAGACGCCGGAATACGTCTCTACCCTGGAAAAAAAATACCCTCAATTTCTGCCAAGGAATGTGCTCTGATAAAAATTTCTCTACATTGCTTTGTGGATCTATTGTGCATTCAGTATTTGTGGTTATTATATTGGTATATCTATTTAGGTTCTTAACAAGTGGTATCAGAGCACTTTCCTTGGCCGGATTTGTGGGCAACTATTTTTTATTTTTGCAGATTTTTTTTTCAGAGAAGAAAAAAGAGGGCCGCAAAATTCCAGACATTTTCAGTATATTTCTGTGCAAAATTTGCAGAAAAGGTTCACAGGCTGCTAGTGCATTTGGGTGTGAGAATGACCCATTCTCGCAGGTTGCCTTAAGCCAGGGTGTGAACTTCTCGCACTGTGTTGAATAGATAGGGTGCGAACTCTTCCTAAAGCATGGAAAAAGATGAATTCTCGATGTTTCTAGAAGGGAATCTTCTAGAAGGATGGGTTGGCATTCGAATGGTTTTCTGGACCAAGGGGCAAAATTTTGCCCAATTTTCAAAGTGCTCAGAATGCGACAAAAATGGTTCCATTGCGTCTGTCTCGTCTTCCTAATTCCGGTGTTATATTTACTTTCTCAAACGGAGTCCATATGGAGAAGATATCACGATCTGTTCGCCGAGCCAAACAGGTAAAAATTTGATGTTGACTGTACCTGTCCGTACAGTCCGTACAGGACACGTGGCAGGTCCATACAGGACACGTGGCAGGTCCATACAAGACATGTGGCAGGTTTGTACAACATACGTGGCAGGTCCGTACAGGACACGTGGCAACTCCAGGTGCTGACACATGGCATGCAGTTCTGGACTTTTTGGCGCACAGTTGGGCCAATCTGAAGGTGACATGTGTCACCACTGGAAGGGTGACACATGGCACAGGTGACATCATCGACTGATGTGGCAGGGCTGTACCATCCGTATAGTGATGTGGTAGGTAGGTGACGTGGCGTGTTTTCATTGATTGGTTGCTGGCATATTGGATGGCGACACGTGTCCGGATGAGGGCGAATAATATGAGGACACGTGGCCCAATCCATGGGCGCCACATGTCCCCCTCATTTTTGTTCATGTGGTTGTATAAAATTGTATTGGGAGTCCGCGGGGTTCGACCCCCGGACCTCCCCCAACACTAACACCTTTATAACTCTCCGCTAGCCAAAATATCGCCATTTGTTCCTTGTTTGCATTACGAGAAATATTATATATATGTTTGAAGTGTTGTATATCGGACAGGGGGTCGGGCCGGGGCTAAGCCCCGACCCTTGGACATATTACATTACATATGACCATATATATTCGCCCGAATATTTTGGCGCGCACGCGTTGCATTGTATTACATTTCATTTGTATTGCAATGTATTGCAATATATTGCAATGTATATATTTATATGACTGTGTGTTAACAAAATTGCGTGCGGGGTATAAACTATAACCCACGGATTTATAAAAACCATATGACCTTTGTTCAATGGCAGGGTTACAAGTTTGGTTTAAATGGTTTGAATGCGCCCGACACTTGGTGCTTGGCCACTGGCCTGATTAAACGGTTAACCCCTTTTTAGTTCGCGCGTGGTCATATGCAGGACCATGTGCCTTAGAGCTAGGCGGTTGGGGGCTAGAGGCACCCTAACCGTCCTACAGTTTGGATCAGTTTTCGGTTATGCGTGGGGCTGGGTTTAAACGTGCATTTTTTAGCGTGTTCTTGGTTCATGCACACAAAGGTGCATTTTGTAGAGCCAGTTCCAACAAAGCTTGAAGGAGGAAAATGGAGGAGGCCTAACTTCTTCATCGTTTGGTCGATTGAGGTGTCGTAAAAGCCCAGCTAGGGGTTTTTGGACGTCCTGAATCCATTGGCACTATTTTCACAGCCATTTGAATACTTCTTCTGCAATTTTTTCACCATTGAAGTTTCAGCAAGCTCCAGGGAGCTTGAAGCCCTCATTGATTGAGGACATGGTTTGGTGAGCCTATGTTTGTTTTCTGTGATTGAATAATCATTTTTGGCTAATTAATATGATATGAACAAATTGAGATAGGTTTAAGAGGCTTTTGAGGACTTTTATAGGTTTTTTTTCCAAAGATAAGTTCAGAGAAGCTTATGGCCACATGTAGAAGAGGTCATGCCCGGATGAGCCATGATCCGTTTGCAGAGTTCTATAAGTCATTTTTGGGGTTTTTGTGTGTTCTAATCTCAATGGTACAGTATATGTTTCCATTGGAGTTGAGCAGCAGCTTGTAAAATAACTTTTGACTAATTAATCCCAGAGAGCCAAGTCCATTATGGAGGCTCAAGGAGATGTAGCCTGGAGGGGGGTGAACTCCTTTATCATGTTGTGATTGTTCTGAGTTTTGATGATTTATTTGCTACAAGTATTGTTGCTGTGTATTTATTTGAAGTACATATATAACCATTTAAAAGAAAATTTGCTCACACATAAGCATTTACAAGAAGATACATGAACTTAACACATAATTTTATATTGCATAGTTTAACACATGAATCAAGGTCCTGTAAAGTTTATTTTAATGAAGTAGAGGGTGCTTGCATAGCATAACAAGTCAGCCTTCTATTTTCAGATCAACTTTCTCCTGAGAAAAGTTACTTTCATCTCTTCCCAGAAAACTCATTTTTGAAGAAGGTTCGCAGGCTGCTAGTGCATTTGGGTGTGAGAATGACCCATTCTCGCAGGTTGCCTTAAGCCAGGGTGTGAGATTCTGACACTGTGTTGAATATATAGGGTGCGAACTCTTCCTAAAGCATGGAAAAAGATGAATTATCAATGTTTCTAGAAGGGAATCTTCTAGAAGGATGGGTTGGCATTCGAATGGTTATCTTTGTACTGGATTCCCTGATATTGTGGGATCATTCTTATCCAAGTAACTAATTCATTCTCTCCTATATATTGAGGGAATTCTCATGGAAAATGTTAAGAAAGATTCATTAGAGAATTGGTGAAAGAATTGTGTGAAGGACTTAGTTGAACAACAACTTGGAGACTCTAGAAAGTCTATCAAGAGGATTTGATCTTCTTCACGAAAGGATTGACCAAGTGTGTGTGTCGGAGCCAAGAGCCATCGAAAGGAAGTTTGTGACATCAAGGCTCAGGTTGTAATCTTTACTTTCAATTAATATGATATAGTGGCATGCCCTTTCCCATAAAGCAATTCTCACTTTATTATGTAATTCCTTGATCATACACATAGGTTGACTGTTGAATATATCACTACTACATATTGTAAAAATTCCGACGTTTTATTTGCGGCGTTATGGAAAAAATTGTCCATATTGTCGCAAAATAGAGGAAATTTATAAAAAAAAAAGTTCATGTTGCCCGATAACGTCGCAATTGCCACATTAACGTAGGTCTTGCCACACTAACGTCTCTCTTGCCACGTTTTCCACTGGAACATCGCTCTTGCCACGTTTTCCACTGGAACGTCACTCTTGCCACGTTTGTGAAGATGTATGTCGCAATTGCCACATTAACGTCGCTCTTGCCACGTTAACGTCGCTCTTGCCACGTTTTCCACTGGAACGTCGCTCTTGTAGAAAGGATCCAAAAAAATAGGCTCCCAGTCCTTCAAGTCATGTATTTTGATCGAAAAATACAAACATAATGTCCCAATTATGCAGCAGAAAGAGAACGAAAGTCTCTAAGCATCATGTCACTAGTACATACCAATATAAGATCAGGACAGCTCCCAATAAATTTTAATAAAAAGTGGTATGAAAATATTTTGCAGATTGTCGTTCAGCTTCCTTGCAAATGTGTCATTGACCTGGGTCCAATAGAAGACCAACTTTTGATAAATCATCAGCCAGCCTGTTCCTTTCTCCGAAAACAATATCTCTGGAATAAATGTTGATATTCTACCTGAAATGAATAAATTTAAACATTCTTTGTTTTTGCTTACAATACAGATCAACATGGACAAGAGGCATTTAGGATGTGAATTATCTAATAGTCTTTAATGATAGGTTATGTGCAATTGCTAAGAGACCAAATCTCAGTC